>JAXIVJ010009757.1:5000-49749 GCA_036785665.1 Chirona hameri | reverse complement strand
AAACTCTGGCTTTGGCACAACTGCAAACATTTTTGGAGGTGGGGTCACTTGACCTGGTCTGGTGACCTGACCTGAGATGACCCGAGACTATTTTTTTTTCAAAGTGTGTGCAATTGATGTCCTAACAGGTGTGCCAAAACCCGGCGGCGCTGCGCGCCGCCGTTTTTTCTCTCGCTATCTTTGAAAAACTTGAGGGGGGGCGGAAATCAACCTGCAGTGCGCGGGTTAAAAATGCTGTTATTTTCAATGTAACTTGGTAAGAAACAAAACAAAACCTGCTTAAATAAGTTGAGCTATGCCCTAGAATGATTAAATTGATCTGGTACAAAACAAATAAGTTTTGGGTGATTGGGTTTGTTTTGCCACTTTTTGCCATTGTTTGCCACCAGGGGTTTTTGCCAGCCGATTTTAACAGGTAAAAACCAGTGGCAAAAACCACCTTTTGCCACTCACTGCCAACCCCATCCAAAGTGTTTCTACATAACCTATTTTCATATATGCCAATATGTGCATATATTATGATGTGGAAAGTTGATGAATCGTCAGTCGTATTTCCTGTACAGATATGGTCTTGATGTCAGTCAGGGACCGAGACTCCTTGGTCGTATGTTAAAAAGGTAGCTTGTATCGTTGCGTATGCGTATATGGGAAACTGTCTAAAGTACCTACTGCCGTCATTTGCATAGCATGTTTTTAGTGTCCCAGGGATATCCATGGCCCGATGACGATGGTATTAGTGGCGGGGTTGTAACCTGAATACGCAAACACTCTTTTGTGTAAGTTGTTGGTTTAATTTTGGGAAAGTACCAGTTTCCTTCCCTAAATCACTGCAGAAATTTCGGATGTTGGGAATTTGGAGATTCCGCCTTACAATTTTGTTTCCCCAATTTGTGTCGCATCACTGTCACGTTCCGGCCATTGCACAGTGGTGAATTTTGCGATTTAGTCCGCATAAAGTCCGGAAGCATGAGTTTCGGAATCCCATTTGTGTACCGATACCAATTGGAAATTGTCTGTATTTTTCGAAAATCGCCATGGTTTATCAATTTGATAGCCTTATGACACTGAAACTTGCGGTCAAAGTGGCGTCTTCCGCACAGAGCCAGTGCGCTGTGAGAATATGTGTGAATGTGCAGAATGTGTGATGTTATACAACTTGAAAAATACGGGACAATCGGAACCCGTCAGCTCAAATAAGTTTTATAACACCGAGCAGATACTTCATTGAATCTATTTCAGGGCTAATAACTTCTCGGATTACAAAGCTCCGGTTTGGTCGGCTTAGCATATCACAAATAAATTGAGTTTTATTTTTGCATTTTGAAGTAGAAAATCAACAATGAAGGTAACACTAGGGAGAAATTAAACCTATACAGCCATAAAAAGCACACCGAGTTACTTCGGATACAATGTGTTGCTCTTGCCACCTTGCGCCACCTTGCTCGTTATAGACGCTCAGACATTGCCAATTTGAAGAAGAAGAAAAAAAACGATAAAAAATCTTTAAACGCAAAGTTCGCTTTCAGCGCTCAAAAGTACCCCGAGGTACGTTTTGGGTGTCGTAAGCGACCCCCGTGAATTTATGCGCGCTAAATCACAAAATTCGCCACTACGCATTGTTCGGAAAGTCAAGTCTCAGTCTATTTGTATGCTCGTCAGCCATTTGCACCCGCAGACTAAACAAAATCATTCTTTACAGTCAAAGTTTTCACGAAAAAAAACTTCCAAGTTCAGAAAAATGGAGAAACGGGACACTTTTCTGACATTGCTTGACACTGACTTCACTTAAATTAAGTCAGGTGGTAAAATGACTGTATCACTATCGAATTATACGTGTAAAATAACCCATAAAACATATGTCGCATGACTTTCGTAGATATTTTGATTTTTGCGCATAGTGACCTTTTGTCACCTGACCTTGACATTTGCCAACAATATCACTTTAGCTCATGCGGGATGTGTATTATACCTTTGAGAGCACTTTGGGTGATCATGGTTGCAATCGTAGGCTTTGGATGGAAAGTATGGCCCATACACTCAAATACCTCAATTTTGACCTTTGACCTGACCGTAACCTGACATGTGATATCAGTTTGAAACTTTTGTGTATGCTTTAGATGCGTCTCATTGAGAGCTTTTGAATGCCGCCTTGCGTGTCTCGCTGCGATCATTGGTTCGGAAGATAACCTGCTATGATAGATATCGACGTGAAACTTTTAGTACCTTATGCTACATCAATTCTACTTCTCGCCAAATTTCAGTGAAATTAATGTAGTACTTTGGGAGATAATGATGTTTAGTGACGTCATGTCAGGCCATTTTGGTGGAAAAACTATAAATGTTTGAAAAATCGTAGAAAGTCGAGTTTTGATGCAAATTGCGAATAGAAAACGTCAAAGGAAAGGAAATGACATTTTCTTCCAAATGGCTATCTCGGATTGTCAAAATTTTAGGTTTTTGACCCTCCAAAATCAAATAAAAATAAAAATCGGAAGAATTTCCACATCATTTGTTTGAAGATATTTTTTGTTTTAAACGGAAGATATATTAGAGAACCAAGTATGGACGATACCCAAACCAAATTTCAAAGCAATATCTTTATTTTTGACTGACTTATGTCTCCCTAAGTATAAGTAACTCATGACGTCATTTTTTTAAGTTACGTTTTTGCCTTTTAGTGACCAGATAGAGACAAATAAATGCCACCGCTGTGTTTCTGAGACATGTTGGTCTAGACACATGCCTTTTTATTTAGATTAATCAATTTCAAATTGTGTCCTTATTGTGACCTGACCTTGACATGAGGGCCATTATATGGGATCAGGTTGTGAAAATGGCTACTTCTATCGAATTATACGTGTAAAATAACCCATACAACATGTGTCGCATGACTTTCGTAGACCTGAGACCTTTTGTGACCTGACCTTGACCTTTGCTTACAATTTAACTTTTGCTTATGCGGGAGATGCATTATACCTTTGAGAACACTGCGTGCGATAATAGTCGCAATCTAAGGCTTTGGATGGAAAGTATGGCCCAAAACCCTAAATACCTCAATTTTGACATTTGACCTGACCGTGACCAATACCCCATATACCCCAGCGGGGCGGGGGTTTAGCTCCAAATCGTCATCGAAAAATGGCGGTTACAGATTTATTGTTTATGTGGGTTATTTTTTCCGGTTGCTGTGTCCAGGTTCGTGAGACATTTGCTGCCTGTTCACCAGTGTTCACCAGTGTTCACCAGTGTTCACCAGTGTTCACCAGTGTTCACCAGTGTTCACCAGTGTTCACCAGTGTTCCGTGTCAGCGACGGTGACGGAGGGACAGGACGCCAGAGTGACTGGGGTATTGCGGCTGATGTTTCAGAACCAGGAGGCCTGGGCCAAGAAGGCCATCATGAACATCGCCTCGTCGGGCAAGTTCTCCAGCGACCGCACGATCGCCGAGTACGCGCGCGAAATCTGGGGCGTCGAGCCAAGCATGGAGAAGCTGCCGGCGCCGCACGAGCCGCGCGAATAGTAGCCGTCATCAAGAGAGAGTCGCTGAAGCTCTCTAGATCGGCTTCCAGCCGCTGGGCAGTGCCAAGGTCAAGCGTAGATCGCGTGTGAGAAAATTTGTATTACATCTTCCTCCGCATGACATACCATTTGCCTTGAATTTGGTCTCATGACGTTTGTTCCATGACTGTAATAGCGAGGGGCGCAGAGCATCTCAGGTCAGTTTTTCGTCGTTTATGCATCTGAACAGTGTTGTTGTGACAATGCAATCTCAGCAGTCGGAACTAGAACACGCCATGTATACAAAATTTGATATTATTTGCCCGCTGGAATTTAGCTTTTAATCGTCTGGCGAATATATATGTTGACAATATTAGCTGTAGTTCAGGTGCCATTGCGGCGAATGTTGCATTTGGGGCACAGTTATTTTAGAAGAAAAAATATGTATTTGTCATAGGGTTTCTGGGAATCTATTTCGCTTATTATACTGTTTCAGCCTTGCGCTATAAAAAACTGGAGGCTTCCGCGTTTTTGTAGAGCTAGCGAATTATAATAAAATACAACAGTAGCTATACATCCATGTTTGCCCTCCACCTTAAACACTGCAAATTGAACATGTTGAAAGGCCGCACTGTCATCTCCCACAGCTTAACAAAGCTTGAGACTGGCCAGAGCTGAGCCAGAGCTCCCTCAGCAGTGTTCACCACCCAGCTTCACTGCCGCTGCCTCAGCAGTGTTTAATACTCAGCTTCACTGCCGCTTCCTCAGCAGTGTTTAATACTCAGCTTCACTGCCACTGCCTCAGCAGTGTTTAATACTCAGCTTCACTGCCACTGCCTCAGCAGTTTTTAATACTCAGCTTCACTGCCACTGCCTCAGCAGTGTTCACCACTCAGCTTCACTGCCTCTGCCTCAGCAGTGTTTAATACTCAGCTTCACTGCCGCTGCCTCAGCAGTGTTCACCACTCAGCTTCACTGCCACTGCCTCAGCAGTGTTCACCACTCAGCTTCACTGCCGCTGCCTCAGCAGTGTTCACCACTCAGCTTCACTGCCTCTTCCTCAGCAGTGTTCACGACTCAGCTTCACTGCCGCTGCCTCAGCAGTGTTCACCACTCAGCTTCACTGCCAGTGGTCTGACAGTGAAGCTGCTGCCACTGCCAGAACACTGACATAAACACCTCAGCAGTGTTTACCACTCAGCTTCACTGCCGCTGCCTCAGCAGTGTTTACCACTCAGCTTCACTGCCGCTGCCTCAGCAGTGTTCACCACTCAGCTTCACTGCCGCTGCCTCAGCAGTGTTCACGACTCAGCTTCACTGCCACTGCCTCAGCAGTGTTCACCACTCAGCTTCACTGCCGCTGCCTCAGCGGTATTTAACCCTATTTGTAACAGGCTCCTGGCTACCCCTATTTGTAACAGGGGGGGGGGGGGCGGATTCCGCCCCCCCCCCCCCCCCCGGAGATCTCGAGATCTACCCGTCCGATTTTCAAAAATGAAACGGTGTTTGGTTCCCCTCAACACGATCTACATTTCTTAATAATAAAAAAGATACATTTTTGATAGGTGGGGCAACAGGGGGGCAAAAACTACAAATTTTAGTGGCATTTTTGATCCAACATAGCTTTCATGTTTATCGACCGATTTTAACACAACTAATACGAATCGATAGAGATTGAATTGGAAATTGATATATGACGGTGGCGTTTGAAAATTCAAAAATCATAGACGTGTGCAGGGCACTCAATATGGGGGTGACGTAAATGCGTAATAAAACCTTTTTTTTGTTTTTTTGATAAATGAAATGGTATGCGATTGTGACATTAGAAAAACAGTTCAAAATAATGTTTTTGCCCTAGGCGGTACCAGGTTAGTGAAAAAGGGAGGTCAAATTGGAAAAAAAAATATTAACCGCAGACAAGTTGCTACTCAGCACTATAAATATGTTACTGATCGTAGATAGTTCCTTTTTGCATGCTGTACTTCATCATAGGCGTATCCAGGATCCAAACTGGGGGCGGCGCAAGACCTTTTGATAAGTATAGTATCCGCTATTATGATTCTAACTAGTCAACAGTGACTATTTCACTTACAACTTCAATTAGCATTGCTTACCCCCCTTTTACCCTACCTGGACTCGCCTATTATCTTATAATCGTTCGTAGAGTAGCCTGTGGTGCGCGTTTCATCCGAAAACTGCAGTATGTTATGTCATTGTACGCCCATGCCTCATAGTTTCCTTGCAATAATATGACCCCCTTTCTTCCATTCCTGAGCGCGCCTCTGCAAAAAAATGACTATTATCTTTTCTGGCCTTTTATGTGCATATATCATTATAAGCTAACCGTCTATTGCGCCGTTATCGCTGGCATATCGTCATCACCATGCCAGTCACCCCCCTTCCATGTACCTGAACACGCCCCTGAACTATATATGTAATAAATTATGCAAATAATGGAAGCAGAAGCTATCTTTTACATCTTGATAACTATAAATGCCCCTTACATTGCTCTATTTGCTTCCCGCCAAGCATTGAATACTTCCTGGAAACCCCCCTTTTCAAGCCCCTGAAACCGCCTCTGCCATGCAATTTTTATAAGATTTCATTAACATCAACCCATTTTCACTTGTTGCAATCACCGTAAACCGATGTAACTCCTTCATACTTGAGGCAGTTAGGAGGAAACCGTGAAGATCGCATTTCCGTATTATCGCCAAATATCGCCTCCGAACCCACCCAAAACTGTGCCCTGGAACCGCCTCTGTTCAGGTTAAGAACTCAAAATTTTAACTCCAAATACGGTATTCAATGCTAGGAAAAGTCCCCAAATTTCATGGGCCTGCGCCCAGCCGTTCTGGAGATGTCTGCGAAAAACATGAGGGGCGGGGGGCGGAATCCGCCCCCCCCCCCCCCTGTTACAAATAGGGTTAATGCTCAGCTTCACTGCCTCTGCCTCAGCAGTGTTTAATACTCAGCTTCACTGTCACTGCCTCAGCAGTGTTCACCACCCAGCTTCACTGCCGCTGCTTCAGCAGTGTTTAATGCTCAGCTTCACTGCCGCTGCCTCAGCAGTGTTCACCACTCAGCTTCACTGCCGCTGCCTCAGCAGTGTTCACCACTCAGCTTCACTGCCGCTGCCTCAGCAGTGTTTAATACTCAGCTTCACTGCCACTTCCTCAGCAGTGTTCACCACTCAGCTTCACTGCCACTGCCTCAGCAGTGTTCACCACTCAGCTTCACTGCCTCTTCCTCAGCAGTGTTCACCACTCAGCTTCACTGTCACTGCCTCAGCAGTGTTCACCACCCAGCTTCACTGCCGCTGCTTCAGCAGTGTTTAATGCTCAGCTTCACTGCCGCTGCCTCAGCAGTGTTCACCACTCAGCTTCACTGCCACTGCCTCAGCAGTGTTCACCACTCAGCTTCACTGCCGCTGCCTCAGCAGTGTTTAATACTCAGCTTCACTGCCACTTCCTCAGCAGTGTTCACCACTCAGCTTCACTGCCACTGCCTCAGCAGTGTTCACCACTCA
This sequence comes from Chirona hameri, assembly GCA_036785665.1. Classification (NCBI taxonomy): domain Eukaryota; kingdom Metazoa; phylum Arthropoda; class Thecostraca; order Balanomorpha; family Balanidae; genus Chirona; species Chirona hameri. The sequence goes on along the minus strand of JAXIVJ010009757.1, from coordinate 42,721 downwards.
GCTTCACTGCCTCTTCCTCAGCAGTGTTCACCACTCAGCTTCACTGTCACTGCCTCAGCAGTGTTCACCACTCAGCTTCACTGTCACTTCCTCAGCAGTGTTCACCACTCAGCTTCACTGCCTCTTCCTCAGCAGTGTTCACCACTCAGCTGCACTGCCTCTTCCTCAGCAGTGTTCACCACTCAGCTTCACTGCCTCTTCCTCAGCAGTGTTCACCACTCAGCTTCACTGTCACTGCCTCAGCAGTGTTCACCACTCAGCTTCACTGCCTCTTCCTCAGCAGTGTTCACCACTCAGCTTCACTGCCGCTGCCTCAGCAGTGTTCACCACTCGGCTTCACTGCCTCTTCCTCAGCAGTGTTCACCACTCAGCTGCACTGCCTCTTCCTCAGCAGTGTTCACCACTCAGCTTCACTGCCTCTTCCTCAGCAGTGTTCACCACTCAGCTTCACTGCCTCTTCCTCAGCAGTGTTCACCACTCAGCTTCACTGCCTCTGCCTCAGCAGTGTTCACCACTCAGCTTCACTGCCTCTTCCTCAGCAGTGTTCACCACTCAGCTTCACTGCCTCTTCCTCAGCAGTGTTCACCACTCAGCTTCACTGCCTCTTCCTCAGCAGTGTTCACCACTCAGCTTCACTGCCTCTTCCTCAGCAGTGTTCACCACTCAGCTTCACTGCCACTGCCTCAGCAGTGTTTAATACTCAGCTTCACTGCCTCTTCCTCAGCAGTGTTCACCACTCAGCTTCACTGCCGCTGCCTCAGCAGTGTTTAATACTCAGCTGCACTGCCACTTCCTCAGCAGTGTTCACCACTCAGCTTCACTGCCTCTGCCTCAGCAGTGTTCACCACTCAGCTTCACTGCCTCTTCCTCAGCAGTGTTCACCACTCAGCTTCACTGCCTCTGCCTCAGCAGTGTTCACCACTCAGCTTCACTGCCTCTTCCTCAGCAGTGTTCACCACTCAGCTTCACTGCCTCTTCCTCAGCAGTGTTCACCACTCAGCTTCACTGCCTCTTCCTCAGCAGTGTTCACCACTCAGCTTCACTGTCACTGCCTCAGCAGTGTTCACCACTCAGCTTCACTGCCGCTGCCTCAGCAGTGTTCACCACTCAGCTTCACTGTCACTGCCTCAGCAGTGTTCACCACTCAGCTTCACTGTCACTGCCTCAGCAGTGTTCACCACTCAGCTTCACTGCCTCTTCCTCAGCAGTGTTTACCACTCAGCTTCACTGCCTCTTCCTCAGCAGTGTTCACCACTCAGCTTCACTGCCTCTGGCCCAGCAATGTTTAATACTCAGCTTCACTGCCACTTCCTCAGCAGTGTTCACCACTCAGCTTCACTGCCTCTTCCTCAGCAGTGTTCACCACTCAGCTTCACTGTCACTGCCTCAGCAGTGTTCACCACTCAGCTTCACTGCCACTGGCCCAGCAGTGTTCACCACTCAGCTTCACTGCCACTGGCCCAGCAGTGTTCACCACTCAGCTTCACTGCCTCTTCCTCAGCAGTGTTCACCACTCAGCTTCACTGCCACTGCCTCAGCAGTGTTCACCACTCAGCTTCACTGCCGCTGCCTCAGCAGTGTTCACCACTCAGCTTCACTGTCACTGCCTCAGCAGTGTTCACCACTCAGCTTCACTGCCGCTGCCTCAGCAGTGTTCACCACTCAGCTTCACTGTCACTGCCTCAGCAGTGTTCACCACTCAGCTTCACTGCCACTGGCCCAGCAGTGTTCACCACTCAGCTTCACTGCCACTGGCCCAGCAGTGTTCACCACTCAGCTTCACTGCCTCTTCCTCAGCAGTGTTCACCACTCAGCTTCACTGCCACTGCCTCAGCAGTGTTCACCACTCAGCTTCACTGCCGCTGCCTCAGCAGTGTTCACCACTCAGCTTCACTGTCACTGCCTCAACAGTGTTCACCACTCAGCTTCACTGCCTCTTCCTCAGCAGTGTTCACCACTCAGCTTCACTGCCTCTTCCTCAGCAGTGTTCACCACTCAGCTTCACTGCCTCTTCCTCAGCAGTGTTCACCACTCAGCTTCACTGCCTCTTCCTCAGCAGTGTTCACCACTCAGCTTCACTGCCGCTGCCTCAGCAGTGTTTAATACTCAGCTTCACTGCCTCTTCCTCAGCAGTGTTTAATACTCAGCTTCACTGCCTCTTCCTCAGCAGTGTTCACCACTCAGCTTCACTGCCTCTGGCCCAGCAATGTTCACCACTCAGCTTCACTGCCTCTTCCTCAGCAGTGTTTAATACTCAGCTTCACTGCCTCTGCCTCAGCAGTGTTTAATACTCAGCTTCACTGCCTCTGGCCCAGCAATGTTCACCACTCAGCTTCACTGCCACTGGCCCAGCAGTGTTTAATACTCAGCTTCACTGCCTCTGGCCCAGCAATGTTCACCACTCAGCTTCACTGCCTCTTCCTCAGCAGTGTTTAATACTCAGCTTCACTGCCTCTTCCTCAGCAGTGTTCACCACTCAGCTTCACTGCCACTGGCCCAGCAATGTTCACCACTCAGCTTCACTGCCTCTGGCCCAGCAATGTTCACCACTCAGCTTCACTGCCTCTTCCTCAGCAGTGTTTAATACTCAGCTTCACTGCCTCTGCCTCAGCAGTGTTTAATACTCAGCTTCACTGCCTCTGGCCCAGCAATGTTCACCACTCAGCTTCACTGCCACTGGCCCAGCAGTGTTTAATACTCAGCTTCACTGCCTCTGGCCCAGCAATGTTCACCACTCAGCTTCACTGCCTCTTCCTCAGCAGTGTTTAATACTCAGCTTCACTGCCTCTTCCTCAGCAGTGTTCACCACTCAGCTTCACTGCCACTGGCCCAGCAATGTTCACCACTCAGCTTCACTGCCTCTGGCCCAGCAATGTTCACCACTCAGCTTCACTGCCTCTTCCTCAGCAGTGTTTAATACTCAGCTTCACTGCCTCTGCCTCAGCAGTGTTTAATACTCAGCTTCACTGCCTCTGGCCCAGCAATGTTCACCACTCAGCTTCACTGCCACTGGCCCAGCAGTGTTTAATACTCAGCTTCACTGCCTCTTCCTCAGCAGTGTTCACCACTCAGCTTCACTGCCTCTTCCTCAGCAGTGTTCACCACTCAGCTTCACTGCCTCTTCCTCAGCAGTGTTCACCACTCAGCTTCACTGCCTCTTCCTCAGCAGTGTTCACCACTCAGCTTCACTGCCTCTTCCTCAGCAGTGTTCACCACTCAGCTTCACTGCCACTTCCTCAGCAGTGTTCACCACTCAGCTTCACTGCCTCTTCCTCAGCAGTGTTCACCACTCAGCTTCACTGCCTCTTCCTCAGCAGTGTTCACCACTCAGCTTCACTGCCTCTTCCTCAGCAGTGTTCACCACTCAGCTTCACTGCCTCTTCCTCAGCAGTGTTCACCACTCAGCTTCACTGCCTCTTCCTCAGCAGTGTTCACCACTCAGCTTCACTGCCTCTTCCTCAGCAGTGTTCACCACTCAGCTTCACTGTCACTGCCTCAGCAGTGTTCACCACTCAGCTTCACTGCCTCTTCCTCAGCAGTGTTCACCACTCAGCTTCACTGCCTCTTCCTCAGCAGTGTTTAAGCCGCGCACTGCCTGAGGTTCGCGCCAACCACGAACTGCCATGGGGGGGGGGGGGGGTGATTTCCGCCCCGCCCCCTAAAATCTCGAAAACCACGCAACGTGGCGACAACCCAGCCAGGAATTAACTCGGGCGCTGCTCGGGTAACTTGGGCTTGAAATGGGCATAGCCCCAGTTAGCCCAACATACGAGTTTTCTGCCTCGGCACAGCTCGGGCTTCGCCTGGGCAGAGCGAACCTGGGCAAGCCCGAGTTAGCCCAACAACGCGGCATTTCACTATAATCGGGCTGAAATTGGGCATGCCCGATCAGAATTCATCACTCGGGCACAGCTCGTTTGTTTTTTGTTTTTTTTTAGTCCGAATGTTTTGTATAGATGGATTTCCGAGGTCAGGGCCCGCGCTAAGTAGAGCTTGTTGTGCAGGTGCTGACCTCACCACCCGATCGCGCAATTCCTGTTGGCCGGCAGAATTTAGAGACGAAAGTTTTACGTGCACGACATACCTGGACACAGTCCGCCCCGCTCACTGACGTCACCTGACCTTGAGTGCGACCGCTGCCACCGGCCGCAGGTCATCCCAGTCAGGAGCAAATAGCGAACGCCGTAGCGACTCGAACCCGGGCTGCCACTACCGCGGGATAGGTCAGAAGTCCAGCGCTCTCCCACTGAGCTACAGGGGCGGACAGCGTGGGGTTCGTCTTGGGCTTGACAGAGACCGAAGTCCGCGACGAACTGTGCTCTACGGTGGCGAGTTACGCGTGCTTCCGTACTTGTAGTTGAGTTGCCGCTCAATCGGAGTCAACAGATGGCGTCTTTCAAGAAGCAACCATTTTTCGTAGTGTTATACCAAAAACAGACATTACCTTTACCCGCGCCGTGCCGGTGCTCGGCGCCACCGTCGCCGTGCCCGGGGTGGGTTGTTTAGACCCCCCTCTAACTCGTTGTTTTCCTCAAGTCAATATTGAGGTCACCAGAGGTCATCATAGGTAAAAAATTCCAGTTTTAGGACTTCGCTCCAGAAACCCCCAGATATCACAGGAACTATGTATGATAGCTAGGAAGAAACGGAAAAAGCAATGGAAAGCTCTTGAAAAATTCAATCGCCTAAGTGTCCTCAGATTTTAGCTCAGGCTAATAGTTTAGGCTCCAGAGCTCATCAAATGTCAAAGAGGCTATTTTTTACAAGACAGTTTTTTTTCACGAATAGCTTTTTTACCTAATATCGACAAGGCAATAATGTTGATGCCATCGTGTTTGTCTCGTCAAGGCGCTTCGACTCATTAGTGTTGACCAGGTTAGGTCAATTAAAAAATTTGACCTCAGGTTAAGGTCAAGTGGTGACCCACGTAGGTCATGTTGCATATGGGAAGACGTGCCTCGACGAGACAAACACATTGGTGTCGGTTTCACTTATCTATCGTCATTATGTCGAAAGTTATTGACATACAACTGTTAATGACCTCGGATGACTTCGGCTGACCCTGTAAGGGTCACAAAAGAAAAAAAAAAAAAAATAAAAAAAAAAAAAAAAAAAAAAGACGAGCACGCTGAGTATTTGGACTGATATCTTGCGTATCCTTGGAACAAGAGGCATTTGAATATTTCCCCATTGACTTATAATGAGAGGTCACGAAATTGACCCGACCTTAGGTCGCTGATATAAAAAATCAAAGATATACGAATTGTAGATATATATGACCTTATGAAATCATGTAAGTCTAAAACCGATCATCCCAAAACTGACTGTGGTACGACCACAAGTATTTCTGTTTAGGTGGGGTCACGTGACCTGGTCTGGTGACCTGACCTGAGATGACCCGAGGAATGTGTATTCTTCATAATGCGGCCAATTGATGGCCGCATTATGAAGAACAGCTGTGCCAAAAACCACGTGACCTGGTCTGGTGACCTGACCTGAGATGACCCGAGGAATGTGTATTCTTCATAATGCGGCCAATTGATGGCCGCATTATGAAGAACAGCTGTGCCAAAAACCACGTGACCTGGTCTGGTGACCTGACCTGAGATGACCCGAGGAATGTGTATTCTTCATAATGCGGCCAATTGATGGCCGCATTATGAAGAACAGCTGTGCCAAAAACGGCAGCAGGACAGTCTGAAGTTGGCAAATGTCGCCAAAAGCAAAGGCAGATGTTGTCATGAGATCTGAAAAATTAATTGCTTAGATATAGTCTATGCTAATGTGTCAAACGGAAGTAGCATTCCCAAAGTCAGAAGGTTATATAATGGTAAAACTTCACGGGAATTGTTCATAGCGAAACTGTGTGGCGTGACAACGCTGAAGCAACCATTAGCGAATACATTAGCTATCGTGACGGTATTGGCAGACATGATCAACAAAAGCGATCGTGATGCGTTATACTCAGGGGCGTAACTTTTTGAAAATCATTGGGGTTGCACTTAGTTGTTAAGAGCCCATTTGTAACACATCGCGTCATAGGCGTAATGTTAAATTCCCAAATTTTTGGGGTTGTAGCTACAACCCCAATTTACATTAAAGTTCCACCCATGGTTATACTTATTATTTTTGTGTGAAGATCATAGTGACTGCCTTGCCAGGGGCGGGTGGATATCGGTTACGAAACACCGATCATGAAGGATATATCCCATACGGCCTAGAATCTCCCCGCCGAAATAACCTGCGACCTCCTGCCAGGGTGGGCATAACGCAGCACAGCCCGGTCGGGACTCAATCAGTTTACATAACGCGGCACAGCCCGGTCCTGACTGAATCAGTTTACATAACGCAGCACAGCCCGGTCGGGACTCAGTTTCAGCCTGGGCTTGCCTGAGCACCTACTTGGGCTAGCCAGCGTGGGGCCACACTATACTCTGTTTTAAAACTGCATTAAGCAACTCGGGCTAGCCCGAGCAGCCCGCGCCGCGCGTACTCGGGCAAGCCCACGTGGGGCCACAGTTACCGGCGGTTATAAAAGCACGGATCAAGTCGGGATTTTCCCAAGTTAGCCCGGGCAGATGTTCAAGCTCGGGTTTAGCTCGGGTTTACCCGACGTATTTGGCTGGGCTAGCCCAGGCTGTAACTCGGGTTCTGCCTGGTGTAAATGTGTCATACGCCAGGCAGGACCCGAGTTACAGCCTGGGCTAGCCCAACCATATACGTCGGGCAAACCCGAGTTCTGCCCAATTAGGCCCCACTCATAATTCCTGGCTGGGAAGCGGAAACGGGAAAACGGCGTTAGATAGCTCGAAACAAGCTATACCTCACCACCCGATATATGAGGTCCTTGATAAATCCGTGTATATATCGATAGCTAAAAGACGCGCGGAAAAAAACGTTCGAAAGATAATTGAGTTTGCTATCACTAATGTACCATCAGAATTGCCCTAAGGTCAATAGTTAGGTCAGCAGAAGTCATTGAATTGGAAACATTCTAAAAATCGCAGAATAGTTAAGGCAATGGTGAAACCCCCATTGCTCTACCATGATTTGGTAAATAGGTATTGAAGAAAACCCATCAATCGACCCAGGGGCGGTCGCAGCCCTGGATTTTTTTTTTGGGGGGGGGGGCAACTTGGCAAATGGGCCCTCGGTTGGTCTGAAAGGGCCTTCGGTATGTGAGAGGGGCCCTCCGCTGATTTAAAATGGTATTTGTACACCTGAGGCTTGTTTTTATCTCTCGCACTGCCGGGGGTTCGCGCCAACCACGAACCACTGGCGGATCCAGAACGGTGAGGGGGGGGGGGGGGGGGGGTACGGGTGGTTTGAGGGGCCAAATCCCAAAAAGTCTCACACAATTCCGAAAACTCGTCGGATTTCGCTTGCTTATGCATTGATAGCTGATTTAAAACAAACTTCCCTTAGTAAAAGTTGCTTAGATTGTCTTCTATACCAGGAAATGTGTCAATTTTGCGCCGATTTCAGGCGGTGGGGGGGGGGGCATGCCCCCCCCCCTGGATCCACCAGTGCCAGAAACTGCCCGGGTAGATTTCAACCCACCGTGTATATCTCGATAGCTAGAAGAGCACCACGCAACGTAGCGACAAGCGGGAAACGGCGCTAGATAGCTCGAGACAAGCTCTATCGAAAGTATATCGGTCTTGTTTAGGTCAATAAGTTGAAGAAATATGATCATAATACGGCAGTAATATCTTTATTGTATACCAAATATACGAAATGAAAGAAAAAAATCCGAGCTTTCGTGGCTAGCACATTATCAAGGATGAGTTTTGTACATGCTTTTGAGAAAAAATATAACACACAGCTTGCGCACGTTCCGAATTGCGGTGGGGTACTCATAGTCAACCTCGCATAATACACGTACAGACACACATACATATACACTTCACACTTCTCGGTGTTTCGAATAGCGGTGGGGTACTCATATCAATCTCGCGTAATACACGTTCAGACACACATACATATACACTTCACACTTCTCGGTGTTTCGAATAGCGGTGGGGTTCTCATATTCAATCTCGCATAATACATGTACAAACACACATACCTATACACTTCACACTTCTCGGTGTTTCATAACAACCCACAGACGGGAGGCCAGGTCATATCACCCTTCGAAATCACCATATGTGGTGACTTCAAAAAGCGACACGACCCGACCTCCCGTCCGTGAGCCGTTATGAAATAACCTAGAGAACAACCCCCCCCCCCCCCCCTCACACACAAAAAGAAACGCTCTAGAGCACCACCATGAGCATCACCATCACCACGCGCTAGAGCATCACCATGATAATTAATGCAGTCATTAGCCGTTTTCACGAAGGATTATGCGTTTGGGGCGATTGGAGCGTTTGGGGCCAGCTATGGCCACGTGACACGGTGTTTGGTCCAAAACACCAAAACTCTAAAACTCCATAATTCCAACAACAAAAAAAAGTTCCTAAATGTACAGCCAACCTTCAGGCCGGCGATGGCCTAGTATTGCCCTTGCGCATATCCGAATAATCTTAGATTGGTTGTATCCGAATATCCAAATAACCGAAGGTTGGTTGTATCCGAAGGCACCATTGGAATGACACTATTCGGAATTTTGAAGTTTTTGACCAAACACCGTGTCACGTGGCCATAGCTTTGATCACTGCCCCCCCCCCCCCACCCCACCCCCCTATTTACCCCAAACGCCCCAATCGCCCCAAGCGCAAAATCCTTCGTGAAAACGGCTATTAAGGCTTCATGACCAAATTCGAGTGCCTATATCTACGATTTTACATCATGATTGCTTGCCATTATATCACGGACAATATCATATCATATCATATCATAACTATCACCCTAATTCCTAAATATAGGAGCGGGGGGGGGGGGGCGTATAAGTCATAGGAGACTCATTCGTATAAGTCTCCAAATAGACAGAACCACAATATCTTCGTATATTCAGCGAGATATATCTATCGTGTGAGGTGCCAAGAGCTCGTCATGATGTTTGGTTGGGTTTCAGATTTCTTATACGTATGGATTCTTTCATTTTGACGTCCGCACAATCTTTGCCGGTGTCGAGAATATGTCGATCTACTGAATGAATTGTTGATTTGGGTGTTAGTGAGCTCCGAATGACACTATAAGATGTGTTCGCCCAGCGGTGTGTCCATCTTACGTAACCTAACCTAACCATTAAGTCCGATCGGGACGAAACGTATCGCTCGTAGCCATTAATTCCGATCGAGACGAAACCTACCGCTCGTAGCCATTAAGTCGGATTGGCGAGGGTTAAGCTAAACCGAGGCAAGGAACAGAGCACTGCAAACCTGAACTACACATACTGATCGTTTCACAAAACTTCAGCCATAACAACATGACGATGATGCTAAATAATCCCATTTAGATGCCCTCCTTCTTTAGTCATAGGGCCCTTTCAGGCATTGGAGGTTCCTTGCTAAGCCTGGGAGGGTCCTTGTCAGACCTAAGAGGGATGGGCCCTCTCCAGACTTAATATGGGCCCTTCCTGAGCCTGAGAGCTGAGATGGGCCTTTTCTGGACCTGAGATGCTCGCTTTCTGAGGCTAAAATTGGTTTTATCAAGCCTGAAATGGGCCCTTTCTGAGTCCACGATGGGCCCCTTTTAGACCCGAGATGGGCCCCTTTCAGACCCGAGATGGCCCCTCTGAGCCGTGACGGGGGGGGGGCTTTAGCCCCCATAGCCCCCCCCCCCCTGGCTGCGCCCCTGGCAGTAAGTGACATCCAGATCGCGGAGAGGCTCATATTCGTGTATGTGTTACAAGTCCGTCGTATTTTGATAATTTAGTGACTAACACTTTACATTATCGTACGAACGCTAAGAGGGCGTAATAGCCGAGTGGTTAAGACACGGGCTCCCTCTCACGTGGGGAGCCCGTGTTTCGAACCCCGGTAGAGCTATGTCCCCTGGGCGCTATTATGACCAATGTGCACTGGCGGATCCAGCCGTCGGTTTGGGGGGGGGGACTTTTTGTGGCAAAAAGGTACCCCTTTTTTTCTCCGCGGATTTGGGCCGGTCACCTTATTTTTATATTCGAGCTTAAGAAATTCACTTTTCACATTCACAAAAATGATTTTTTCCCATTTTTGGGTTAAACCCAAAATTTCGAAAATCTGAGATAGCCAATTTCAAGAAAATCGAATTTCCTTTCTTTTGAAATTTTTATTTGCAATTTGTTTCAAAATTATTTTCTACCATTTTCCAAACATTTATCGTTTTTCCAACAAAAATGGCATGACATGACGTCATTAAAACGTCATTATCTCCGAAAATGCTACATCAATTTCATTGAGCGTTGGTGAACAAACTTAGACTTGATGTAGCATAAGGTACTGAAAGTTTCACGTTGACATCTATCATAGTTTTCCCGGTTATTGAGAAAATGCGGGAGGGGGCAGATACTTCTGATAAGGTTTGAGCTAGAAGCACCTATCTCACCTAGGTACAGTCGGTCTCATAATGATCTTCCCTTGCCACCACGTGGCGCTACGGTCGCGATAGGCACAAAAAGGGTGGTTTCCCCATCGTATGCATGTACCCATTGTGGCTGTCTGGCAGGTGCGTGACCTGGGGAGGGAGGGAGGGAGTGCGGGGCGTTGTCGGAATGGAATGCGCCGCGACCCGGGTGGTGGTCACTTGTCAGGGCCGTCTGTCTCGAGGGTCAAGAGGTCGCCTGTCCTGAGCTGGCAGGGATCCAATATTGGAGACTGAATAAGTGTTTATCACATCAGCCCAAATATGTCAGTCGGTATAGCTGTCTACTCCTAGCATATTCGTAGATTGGTCGTGGGTTCGAACCGCGCTGGCACCAGGCGCTTTTACGTGTATTTCTTTCTTAATCATGCCACGTGTTATGTGCAATGCAGAACCCCGAAATTACGAATTCAAACGTCCACTTGATGATTCTACACGAAAAAGCAGACAAATGCAGTGGACCTCGCACTGACATGTTCGCATCACGCCGCTCCGTCCTTCACGCTCCACAAACACGCACGGGCGGGTTTATATCAATTAAGTTAGCGACGATATCTGCGACGACAGTATCTAAAACCTTAGGTCTATGAAACATCGGCAGGTGTGTAGCTGATAGAGCATCTGACGTGTTTAAATTTGACCTTGACCAGGATCAGGTCAAAATATCGACACTATTTTTTGGCGCAATGCAAATTTCTCATTCGTCACAAGCGACACGACGGATAGCCATTTCCGAGACATCTGTGACAACGGTATCGGTCAACTTGAGATACAAATATTCATCTTAAAGTATAATCCGTGCAGTGTTCTATCAATTGGACACTTAGCGATGCTTCACAGAGCTATGGTTTTCTTAAAACTGGTCATCACAGACATCGTCGCTAACTTGACATTCTAGGTCTGCGTATATTTCCAACCAGGGTCCGCCACACAGCCTCGCCACACATGCGCATTGTTATTCTCCAATCGGCCTGTGTGGGTCAGACCAGGACGGAGCGGTGCAGATTCCGCCAAGTATCGCTAAGAGTCACCGGGGCATCAGGGGCAAATGTCCTCCCCCAAAGGAATCTGTGTGGAAGGGGGGGGGGGGCATTCAATACAAGTATGCCCCCACGCGCGTTCCCTGCACTGAACGTAAAAACCAATGATCTTAGGAGAAAAGTTTTCTCCTAATGAAGCACTTCATGAAAACGATTTTTTTCTTCTCTCGAGTGATTGAATTTGAACTTTTTATGTATCCCTTTCTTTCAACGATAGACAAAACAGTGCACCTGATGCAATTCAAGCAGCCCCGGTGACTCTTAACCCGCGCATGTTAATTCGGGACAGCTAGTTTGGCATTGCTATCTATATTTTTAACTTGGGCCGCTAATATTAGTCCGTTAACTGGTTAATTTGGTTAACGTTGAATCGTTGTTTTGGGGAAAAGTTAAAGGGGACCTATTATGACCTTTTCCCTCAAAAATGGAGTTAGCACTTGAAATCGACAGACGAGGCCAAAATAGGATGTACATTAATCGCATTTTGCATATAAGAATTCCTTCCGAAAGATATTTCAAGTTGAACCTGATAAGCGTTCCACACTTCGGTCAGTACTCAGCAAGTACTCGGTAACGAATTCAGTAAATTAGCCTCCCTACGCATTGCGAAGGTGAAGGTATCATGAAGGTATGCACTATGTTTCCTGCAGTCTATCTTTTGCGAATATGTGCCAAACATCTATGAACAATCAACAAGCATTTGCAAAAGTGCATTGCAATCGGCAGTTTAGTTTGGCCCCGGACGGCGACCTATTTAGTGTCGACGATTTCTTATAAGTGCCCATTCAACAACGTTGGACAGATTGATGCAAAAGCGTGAGACACTCCAATCGTCTACAAAAACTCCAGCCGCCCAAGACTACTTTGACCGCCTGAAATCGTCCATCTGCCATCTGACGTCACGACCAATCGGAGCAGAATTTCAAATTACGTAAATATACTTAATTATTTTACAAAACTAATAATCCGGAGGAATTTATAGTGAAGTGTCAATCTAAAAAAATATTTTTATTAATTTGCTTTTCATCAAACACATAAAAGTAGTGACTTAGGTACCCTGCAACTAGTCCATTATTTGTTTGTCAGAAATGGCGGTAGCTAATGCGCCAGTTCACTAGACAATGCGCCAGTTTACTAGACAAACCCGGGCCTCCAATCAGATTCCTCCATTTGGTCACATGTCCTCTTGCCACCCACCTGGATAAACCATACAATATGTTACAAGCGCTTTGTGAAAACAAAAATTGGATCCGTTAGAATGGTTTTGTTAAAGGAAATAGTTCACCTTGTGAAATTTTACCCAACACGATTTGATTATATTGTTTAATACAATTTCTTTTTATATTGTCAAAAATGGCCTTATATCGCGCCGATTCAGGACAGAAAACCGTACATTTGTATTGTTTATCAAAACTATATGCATACTCTCTGAGTCAGAGTCCTGACGTCACGCGAATGTAACAAAATGGTTCAGCCAATCAGATTCGAAAGTAGTCGCGTAAAGATAGACTCGCATTGGAGATGTGCCAACCGGCGGCCGGCGATTCGTTTGCTAGCACCAGCTGCAAACTGATTGGCTGATGGTATAGCCTCTGCCCGGGCTAGAACCAGTACAACATTCTTTCGCCAGCACCGCATTCCTTCGCCAAAAACTCAAATATATTCGGCTGGAGAGTCTTTTAAAGGAAATAGTCCACCTTCAACATTAGTTTTAAACTGAGATAGCAGTTTTGTAGCCCGTGTTGAGAAATCCTTATCTTGACTGTTTTCTTGACTGAAAAGACTCTCCAGCCGAAGATATTTGACTTTTTGGCGAAGGAATGCGGCGCATATATGATATACCGTACCGTCTGAATTGTGCCAGCACTGCAGGGAGCATGCGCAGACCAATAACGCACACGATACAATTAATAATTTACAACCTTCTGTCCTGAATTGGCGCGATGTAGGACCATTTTTAAAAAGAAAAAAAGAAACTGTATTAAAAAATACAATAAAATCGTGTTCTGAAATTTTTCCCGAAGGTGAACCATTTCCTTTAAGTCAAGAAAACTTGCAGATAGGTGTTTCCCAACACGGGCTGCAAAACTGCTATCTCAGTTTAAAACTAATGTTGAAGGTGAACTATTTCCTTTAAGAACGTTTTTTTTTGTCCGCGTTCGTACGTGTTGTTGGAACGTCTTTTTATCAGTATATTTTTGGGATCCGTTGGAACGGTTTCGTTAGAACGTTTTTTTTTTGGCTGCCTTCGTACGTGTTGGCACGGCTTTTCTTCGTATATTTTGACAATGCAAGGGGCGGGGCCGATGGGGCCGCATTTGGAAGCGTTCGTACGTGGATCCGTTGGAACGTTTTTTCTTCTCTCGTTGGAACGTTTTTTTTCTACAGTGTTCGTTCGTGTTGTTGGAAGTTTTTTCTCCGTATTTTTGACAATTGCAAGGGGCGGGGCCGCGCAAATACATCGGAAAACTTATTTACGACTTATCTACGAGATGGTCCTACGAGATGGTCCTAGAGAAAGATCTACGAGATGGTCTACGGGGTCCGGGGGTGGAGACAGCTCCCCCCCCCGTAGGTCACAGCGCAGGGAGCGAATGTGAGCGGGTGTTCTAAACGTGGGTCCCTGTGGCCGTAATTGCTGTAAAGTTTAGGCCAGGTTCGATTATGTTATAACCATTTTGTAATCACAATTTTGTAATTACATTTTTGTATTCCAATATTTTAATAACGTATCGAACCCAGCGCAAATTAGTCTGCCTACACATTGTTATTTATCATAAAGGCATATAATGTTTCATCACTCTATCTTTTGCGAATATGTACCAAACTTCTATGAACAATCAACTCTCATTTGAAAAAAGCGCATTGAAATCGGCAGTTTAACTTGGCCCGGACGGCGAACTATTTAGTGTTCACGACTTATTTAAAAAAATCCCATCCATTTTCAACAAACAGGTATTTAATATATTACAGTGCACACATGAAACATTTATCTAAACCGTTTATTCATAATCAATCAATAAACGTTTCAGAAAACCGTGATGCATTCCGCGGATTAACTTGGCCAAGGATGGTGACATATTAAGTGTATGCGATTTGTTTCATTGACCGATCAGGAACGTTATCACGCTTCTTGGAGCACTTACTTCATTGCTGGCCCTATGACTTGTTTACAAATAACATTCAAACCAGAGATAGTGATGGATTATACTGCTCGTCACCATATGTTAGTACATATTTTGTAATTTCCCATAATGCAATTTTTGCAATAGAACATGTTGTTAGTTCACTTTTAAATTGAGGCACGATCAATTTGAAACCACACATGTGCAGGGGCGGATCCAGGGGGGGGGGGGGGGCAAAGGGGCCATGCCTCCCCCCAAAGGTCCTGATACTATGTCCCCCCCCCCCCCCCCAACGGTCGGACGTACAGTTGTAAAATTACCTTGGCAGCAGTCAAAATCCAGCTATCCACAGTGAAAAACTTGCAAATTTATCGCCGCTTCGCGGCATGATACAATGCGCAATTGCTTATACAAATTTGGAAAATGGGAAAATAAATAAATTAAGTGTCTGGCAGTCTTTCCTTGGCGGTACCTAATTGCTAGCCCCAGGGCCCATTCCATTCATAAAATATTAACTTTCAAGCGGGCTACATGTTTAGCTAGTCTGCCGAGTTCCTAAAAAAGGCGACGCGAACGCAAAGACACAGACATCGGCACCCGGAAGCTGCTTCAGCGGTGCCCAGCTTGCTGGACCGAAGAGCTAATAGTGGGGACCAGGCCAGGACCATCTCCCCTCAGGCTCCTCCAGATCCACAGGGACCATTTATGCGGGGAAACGTCGTTCTTCCCCTTTGCTGCTTTCAAACCATTTGCATTGTTACTAGTTGTTTGTTACAGTTTGGTTCATATGTATACAGTTATTATTATTATATGTACTATTGAGCGCTGACTGCCACCGGTCATTGTGATTTACTATCCGAGGCTAATGTATATGAAAAACTACCTTCATTTCAATAGTTTTCATCATACCGAGATGTGTAACCAGGAAAAGGGGTTACCTGAGGCTTGGCTCCACTTACGGTCTGGCTCCAATATTAAAATTTCGTTTTCCACGACCTAAAATTAACATTTTCACGCCGCTTCGCGGCGTCACATCGGTGGCCATCGTCATAACGAAGCCATCGTCGTCGTCTTTGGTTCGTTGTAGCGGTGAATTGAGTGAATAGCATGTTTAGCTTCTAAAGTACAGGCTCCACGGCACGTGTTTTTCGCTTTTTTAATTACGTTTTTTGATTTTTTCGTTTTTTCCGGTCTCGAAAAACTTCCTGTGCCATAGGATTACATGGAGACAGCTCCACGAGTGAAGGTGATTTTTTTGAACGCGCGAAAAACGAAAAAACGTACTCAGAAAACGAAAACGCGACGCGAAAAAAGCGAAAAATGTAAAAGCGAAATGTAGCGAGATACATTTTAAATTGTCCAAAAGAAACAGAGGGAAAAAGAAGAAAGTATAGAGATAAGCAGAAGAATAGAAACATTCTAAAAGCAAAAGCTATGTGTAATTTTAAAATTGAACATGGAAGGAACGGCGGCCGTGTGCACACCAAACACTTCAACAGTGGAGACGCCGGCTGAAGCCCCCCACGCAGGCAACAAATACCCTCGTTCCGACCTGTGTACCGCCAGGGTGTCGCTATTAAGGCACCAGGCCCATTAAAGGACACCATAACAGCAGCTGCGCGGCGCCATTAAGCGTGAGCGCCGGCCAGCGGCCCGGGTCACGTACGGCGCTCGGCAGAAGCCTCTGCGCAGGATCCTGACCCAGATCACGGCAGCAAGCTCCGCCTCTGGGCCGCTGTAGACAGCAGTTCCGGCCGCCGCAGGCATCCACAGGCCGTTGTAGCCGGGTGAGAAGGACCAATGACAGGACAGCAAAAGGGAATCGAAAATTAAAACCGAGTGGAGAAAAAATCACGGCAGCAAGGCGCCAATCTGGCAACTGACCTGATTTTTCAAGCAAAAAGTTGATAAAAGGGCCTGCAAGAGGGGTGAAGGGCGGCAGATCGAACAGCAGAGCAGCAAGGACGGGACCGATCTTCAAATTGCCGATAGTGCGCCCAGGCCTCCAAACAGTCCAAGTAAGTTTCAGAGGAACAGAGTTCGGCAGTGAGCAGGGACGGAAGCAGGCTGGGGCCGCGGCTCCTCGCCGCGAGCCTCAGTCTCAGAGGAGACAAGATGGGGCAGTGATTAGGGACGGAAGCAGGCTGGGGCTGCGGCTCCTTGCCGCGAGCCTTAGTCTCAGAGAAGCCGCGTCAAGGACCATCACAAGTCAGCCTTCAAGATTTGCTGTTGTTTAGTTCTATAAATTTCATACTGGAGAAAGTAGCCGCATTTCACATCAAGTAAGGTCGTAAAGTCTGTACAATCTTTATACCCTCCTTATAATCCATGGTCAGTTAATTTGTTGTGCATCTGAACACCATACAAATTTAATTTGCACAGTTTTTCGGCCGGTTTTTTCTTCTTCTTCGTCGTTTTGTTCTTCTCTCATTGAACTCCCCTGCTATTTGGGCATTTGTTTGGTCATGTAGTCACGATATTCTTAATTATGCCTACGCGAGTATGTGTATGGTTGAAAAATTATCATATATTGATTGCCTGACTAGTTATAACTTCTAACGTAAATCAAAACTCTGATATGGTTTGGACGTTTATGTTTGCGTCTTTTATAACTCTCGTGCTTTAAATGCAACCGATTATGGAGCTTGTGCCAATGCTGGTGGTGGTCGCCGATGGGATTATTTGACTGGTTGACTGTTCGAACTGATGTGACTGATGTGACTGGCTGAATTTTGTTGACTCTATTCGAACTGCTGCCTATAAGACGAATGATATTGTATTCACGAGACAATTAACTTGAACTATCGGTGCACAATTTTCTGTAAATATAGCCTTGTGTGAATTACCTAGTACTCTAATTCGGAATGTGACTGAAAGATGGATTGAGGAAGGAATATCAATGAGATGGAGCGCTAGCTTGAGGGGAAGTCACGTAATATAATTAGTAATGTTAACGTAAAAATATATATGTAGGGACAAGCGATGATGTGACTTCAATGCTTCCAAGGCAGGGTAATGCAATTTTTGCGGCTAGATGTGATGAAATACTCAATTCAAGGTTCCGAGGTTTAATGTTTATTTTGGTGAACAATGTTTACTGATATATTGAAGGCCAACTGTTTCTGGTAAAACCCGAGTGATGTGATAATTATGTGAAATACCCGTACTGAAAATTTTCAGGAATGGCTAACCCGATTGCCAGCAGACAGGGTGACCGATATTTTTTCTTAACCTTGCCATTCAATTATCCGGTTCGGTTGATTATTTGGTCTGATTGGTGACATTTTCAAATCCGGTCAAATTAACTTCACTGTGGTTAATTTGCAATTTAATCTGTAAGCCTTTTTACGCAATCTTTGATGTCAGGATCGGTTGATGACAGGGTCATCATTTCAACGTTTCGGCATATACAAACAGATCATTTAGGGATTGTGTCGTGAGGATTTTGATAAACAGGTCTTATTGACGAATTGTCGAGTATGTGCTAATATTGTTTCCACACAGCCCTAAGCCGCCGATAATTGCAAGACTTTTAATTTAATTTTGTTAAGCAACGTTATTTTCATTAAGTTCAAAGCTAACTGAGTAAAGTAAATATTTCCCAAGGAAAAGGAAAGTGAGGAAGGCTGTGTTGGAATGTTTACGATTCTCGCAGTTAACTGTCTCCTTAACAAGCGCGAAATTATGGGATGGTTGTTTGCTCTATGGAAAGATATGGCGGTATGATACAAATCACGGTCATGTACAATTTCGTCCCTGTTCATCTCGCTGTTAAAAATTAACGCCAGAATAAAATCGCTGTCATGAAAAATTCGCACAAGTGTCCACACGGCCAGCGTCACCGATCACCGCTACCGGCCGCTGGGACACTGACCCCACGCGCCCGATCCCAAAACACATGACGTCATGAACCCCCTCCCCTGGACGAGAGGGTCCGGCCAGACGGTCAGGACGCTAGCCTAACGAGGGGAAAACCCGTGGATTTCGCTCAGGTGGGACAGTTGTTGTACATACAGAAAAGTACTGAGCACCAAGTACCAGGTGTCCGTACCGAGTACCGAGTGCCGAGTACCCAGTACCGAGTATCGAGTGCCGAGTACCGAGTACCGAGTACCGTGTACCGAGTACCGAGTACCGTGTACCGAGTACCGAGTACCGTGTACCGAGTACCTAGTACCGAGTAACGTGTACCGATTACCGAGTACCTAGTACGTGTACCGAGTACCAAGTACCGAGTACCGAGTACCGAGTACCGAGTACCGAGTGCCGAGTGCCGAGTACCGAGTACCGCGTACCAAGTACCGAGTGCCGATAACCGAGTAACCGAGTATCGAGTACCGAGTAGTGAGTACCGATTACTGAGTACCCATTCCTGAGTAACGAGTACCGAGTACCGAGTACCGAGTGTCGAGTGCCGAGTACCGAGTACCGAGTACCGAGTGTCGAGTGCCGAGTACCGAGTACCAGGTGCCGAGTGCCGAGTGCCGAGTACCGAGTACAAGTCCCGAGTACTGAGTACTGAGTACTGAGTACTGAGTATCGAGTACCGAGTACTGAGTACCGATTACCAATTACAGAAACACGACCCGTGGTACACTATAGTCACAAAATACACTACACAATGCACACTACACAATACACTACACAATATACACTACACAATATACACTACACAATATACCCTACACAATATACACTACACAATATACACTACACAATATACACTACACAATATACACTACACAGCATAAACTACACACACTCCACAAATACACTACAAATGGTATCACGCCGGCGACGCTTCTTCACGCTAACAGTTATAAGATAAATACATATATACATACATACATACATACATACATACATACATACATACATACATACATACATACATACATACATACATACATACATACATACATACATACATACATACATACATACATACATACATACATACATACATACATACATACATACATACATACATACATACATACATACATACATACATACATACATACATACATACATACATACATACATACATACATACATACATACATACATACATACATACATACATACATACATACATACATACATACATACATACATACATACATACATACATACATACATACATACATACATACATACATACATACATACATACATACATACATACATACATACATACATACATACATACATACATACATACATACATACATACATACATACATACATACATACATACATACATACATACATACATACATACATACATACATACATACATACATACATACATACATACATACATACATACATACATACATACATACATACATACATACATACATACATACATACATACATACATACATACATACATACATACATACATACATACATACATACATACATACATACATACATACATACATACATACATACATACATACAAACATACATACATACATACATACATACATACATACATACATACATACATACATACATACATACATACATACATACATACATACATACAGGCAAACAGGCATTCAGGCATTCAGGCACACAGGCACACAGGCACACAGGCACACAGGCGTACAGGCGTACAGGCGTACAGGCGTACAGGCGTACAGGCGTACAGGCGTACAGGCGTACAGGCGTACAGGCGTACAGGCGTACAGGCATGCAGGCATGCAGGCATACAGGCATACAGGCATACAGGCATACAGGCATACAGGCATACAGGCATACAGGCATACAGGCATACAGGCATACAGGCATACAGGCATACAGGCATACAGGCATACAGGCATACAGGCATACAGGCATACAGGCATACATACACATACTTGGAATCATGCATGCATACTGTACGTACACTACATACAAACGTGCAGACGCACGCCCAGAGACAACCGTGCGCGTGGAGCCGGGGCAAATAGGATACAACGCACGAGGGAGGTATGACGATAACAGCATGGTGTAAACTGACAGTGGGAAATAATAGACAAGATTGTGAGGAGGCCTAGACAATACGTAGCCGCGCCCCTGTGCGTAATATGCCTGCCGACACGGTCTGCTGCACAACGGGTGATGGGGGAAAGGGGGTGGAGTTGAATGGGAATTCAACCCTTTTAACAAAAGATGGCAAAGGTCTCAGATGTATAGACCGGTTTCGGTGGGAATATTTAGTTCGGAAGGAGAAAGTTGTGTTTCCAGGAGAATGGGAGTTAGATGATGATGAGATTGTTTGTTTTTTTGGGTCCATTCCGCGATGCCAAGAAGTGAGCTGGATCGCGCGCCATAAGTCGCGAAATACTGGCGGGCACTCGAAAGAGTCCGGTAACGCCAGGTTCTGGGAAACCAGGAGGGCCAGAATGGCCATCCGCCTCAGATAAATGCCGTAGGAGGAGTCAGGGTGCTGGGGTGGCGACGTGTGAGGGCCAGCAGGGCCATCCGCCTCAGGTAAATGCCGTAGGAGGAGTCAGGGTGCTGAGGTGGTGACGTGTACGGGCCGGAATGGCCATCCGCCCAGATAAATGCCGTAGGAGAAGTCAGGGTGCTGGGGTGGCGACGTGTGAGGGCCAGAATGGCCATCCGCCTCAGGTAAATGCCGTAGGAGGAGTCAGGGTGCTGAGGTGGTGACGTGTGCGGGCCGGAATGGCCATCCGCCCCAGATAAATGCCGTAGGAGGAGTCAGGGTGCTGGGGTGGCGACGTATGAGGGCCAGAATGGCCATCCGCCTCAGTTAAAGGCCGTAGGAGGAGTCAGGGTGCTGAGGTGGTGACGTGTGCGGGCCGGAATGGCCATCCGCCCCAGATAAATGCCGTAGGAGACGTCAGGGTGCTGGGGTGGCGACGTGTGAGGGCCAGAATGGCCATCCGCCTCAGGTAAATGCCGTAGGAGGAGTCAGGGTGCTGAGGTGGTGACGTGTGCGGGCCGGAATGGCCATCCGCCCCAGATAAATGCCGTAGGAGGAGTCAGGGTGCTGGGGTGGCGACGTGTGAGGGCCAGAATGGCCATCCGCCTCAGGTAAATGCCGTAGGAGGAGTCAGGGTGCTGAGGTGGTGACGTGTGCGGGCCGGAATGGCCATCCGGCCCAGATAAATGCCGTAGGAGGAGTCAGGGTGCTGGGGTGGCGACGTGTGAGGGCCAGAATGGCCATCCGCCTCAGGTAAATGCCGTAGGAGGAGTCAGGGTGCTGAGGTGGTGACGTGTGCGGGCCGGAATGGCCATCCGGCCCAGATAAATGCCGTAGGAGGAGTCAGGGTGCTGGGGTGGCGACGTGTGCGGGCCAGAATGGCCATCCGCCCCAGATAAATGCCGTAGGAGGAGTCAGGGTGCTGGGGTGGCGACGTGTGAGGGCCAGAATGGCCATCCGCCTCAGGTAAATGCCGTAGGAGGAGTCAGGGTGCTGAGGTGGTGACGTGTGCGGGCCGGAATGGCCATCCGCCCCAGATAAATGCCGTAGGAGGAGTCAGGGTGCTGGGGTGGCGACGTGTGCGGGCCGGAATGGCCATCCGCCCCAGATAAATGCCGTAGGAGGAGTCAGGGTGCTGGGGTGGCGACGTGTGGGCCGGAATGGCCATCCACCTCAGATAAATGCCGTAGGAGGAGTCAGGGTGCTGAGGTGGTGACGTGTACGGGCCGGAATGGCCATCCGCCTCAGATAAATGCCGTAGGAGGAGTCAGGGTGCTGGGGTGGCGACGTGTGAGGGCCAGCAGGGCCATCCGCCTCAGGTAAATGCCGTAGGAGGAGTCAGGGTGCTGAGGTGGTGACGTGTACGGGCCGGAATGGCCATCCGCCCCAGATAAATGCCGTAGGAGAAGTCAGGGTGCTGGGGTGGCGACGTGTGAGGGCCAGAATGGCCATCCGCCTCAGGTAAATGCCGTAGGAGGAGTCAGGGTGCTGAGGTGGTGACGTGTGCGGGCCGGAATGGCCATCCGCCCCAGATAAATGCCGTAGGAGGAGTCAGGGTGCTGGGGTGGCGACGTATGAGGGCCAGAATGGCCATCCGCCTCAGTTAAAGGCCGTAGGAGGAGTCAGGGTGCTGAGGTGGTGACGTGTGCGGGCCGGAATGGCCATCCGCCCCAGATAAATGCCGTAGGAGACGTCAGGGTGCTGGGGTGGCGACGTGTGAGGGCCAGAATGGCCATCCGCCTCAGGTAAATGCCGTAGGAGGAGTCAGGGTGCTGAGGTGGTGACGTGTGCGGGCCGGAATGGCCATCCGCCCCAGATAAATGCCGTAGGAGGAGTCAGGGTGCTGGGGTGGCGACGTGTGAGGGCCAGAATGGCCATCCGCCTCAGGTAAATGCCGTAGGAGGAGTCAGGGTGCTGAGGTGGTGACGTGTGCGGGCCGGAATGGCCATCCGGCCCAGATAAATGCCGTAGGAGGAGTCAGGGTGCTGGGGTGGCGACGTGTGCGGGCCAGAATGGCCATCCGCCCCAGATAAATGCCGTAGGAGGAGTCAGGGTGCTGGGGTGGCGACGTGTGAGGGCCAGAATGGCCATCCGCCTCAGGTAAATGCCGTAGGAGGAGTCAGGGTGCTGAGGTGGTGACGTGTGCGGGCCGGAATGGCCATCCGCCCCAGATAAATGCCGTAGGAGGAGTCAGGGTGCTGGGGTGGCGACGTGTGCGGGCCGGAATGGCCATCCGCCCCAGATAAATGCCGTAGGAGGAGTCAGGGTGCTGGGGTGGCGACGTGTGGGCCGGAATGGCCATCCACCTCAGATAAATGCCGTAGGAGGAGTCAGGGTGCTGAGGTGGCGTGGATTGGCGATTGGGGCACCACGGAAACCGCAGTAAGTCGTGGATCCCAGCAGCAGTGTGCGGCAGGAATGGACCCAGACAGAAAAGCATGTGTGAGGTTATTCATATTTTCATTTGGTGGATTTAATAGTTAGAGTGGAAATTATCCATAGTGAAGAGCTGAGTACATCGGAGACGAAATTCGCTCAGTGAACCAGATGTTACCCTGGTGCGTTCCCTGTGTAACACTACGCACCACTGGTGGGGATAGGAAAAGAGGGAGGGGTCAGGAAGACGAACCTGACAGTTTACTGCAAAGTATGAAAGATATTGATGATTGAGTGAATGTCTGGGGAGAGTCTGAGTGAAAGGATGTATGAATGTGTTAGTTCCAGTGGGAGTTCGTCCTCAGCGTAGCGTTGCACTGGGTATGCAGAATATACATGGAACCGATCACAGAACTCACGGTGTGATAATCTGAGAGACAAGCCGTTGGTGAAATTATGTAAGGAGGAGCCAGAGGGCCATTGGTGCCGGCTCACGGACAAGGAAACCCGGACCTTATTCCACCGGACCAATTCCCGATTAACTCGCTAAATTTCACCACCCCCACCCTAACCGTGCAGCGACCTATGTGCTCGCCGATGATTGACCTGCCTCCAAAATAAAAATGTATGTACAGGTTGAGCTCGATTCTGCATTTTAACCACAAAATTTAGTATTATCTCGAAAACACGGGGATATAACATTCTGAAAATGCCATAGTTCGACTCCTGATCTCAAGAAAACCCCGTGAGCAAAATTTTAATAATGTTGCAAATTGTTGACAATTGTTGCAAGCAGTTCTAATTGTTGCAGATTAAGCCAGAGAGCCTCAAAATTTATGTAATTCCATTCAGCGGCCCAAAATTAACCAGAGAAAGAGTTTTAAAAAATTTCAAAAAATGTTGCAATGCTACACAAAATGGCAGAACCATGCAGAAGCGAAAACCCGTTACAGAAACGTTGATTCAACCCAAAAGTTTGGGTTGAACATCGCTTTTTCTATATATCGCCAAAGTGAATGTGGTGCGGCGTTAGCGAAGCGCGTGTTCAACATACCTTTTTCCAGGGCCTTTATCTTGAGTAAAGTTCAATTTTGTGCATCTACATTTCACATTGATATAAGTACTCTGCATTTTACAGCTAGCAGCCTGCCTCAGTACGTATTTTCAGGGGTGGAAATGTTGATGTTTGTTGGTATATAATTTTGCACTAGAGGTGTTTCTTTGATGAAAATAGAAGATAAGATTGGTCAGATTATCCAGCAAATTTGTATTTCCCACAGGCTGTGAGCTCAAAGTCCTTGGCCATCTGTCTCCACTCAGACGGGGTCGGGAAGGCCAGAACTGTTGGCCCAAGTTCAGACCAGATTGCTTCGCATACCTCTGGGATGATCTTGCGAATCGTCGCGTACCCGATACGGTAGGATTCGGCCACAGACTTCATCGAGCCGCCCGCCGCCAGGAACCTCAGCGTCACCGCCAGACGCTCGCCAGGGGAGATGGGATCCCGCATGGTGGTGGCTTCCTTCTTGATCTTGTCAGAGACAAGGGCCAGCAGCTTGTCGAAATCTTCAACACTCATGCGGAAATGCCGCTGGTGTGCGGCTGAGTCGGTGTTCCGCATCTCGCGGACCAGCGTGTGATAATCGCCCGTTTGGTCCCGACGAAGAAGAATTGGGCGCAACCAGCAGGTCCGCTGATGGCGCTCCTGGCGCCTTCTCTGCAGGCGCCGCAGGAAAACCAGGCGCAAAAGATGCTGGCGGTTGATATCCATGATACCGTTTGCCCCAATATATATGATATTAGGACAAAACCGCTGTCGGCCGTCACTTATCCAGTACAAACCAGCTGAAATTCCTGTTGTGAAAAGTGACAACTCGTAAACACGATAAACTTCGAAATTGAAGCGAAAAACGCGAAAAAATCAACTCATAAAGCGAAAAACGAAAAAAACGAAAAAATAGACAAATCAAAAACGCATGCCGTGGAGCCAGACCTTTATTCTTTACAAGGCTTACCGCCTATGTGTCTGGGTTTTATCAGGCAAACCAGTACAAATTTCGCGGCGCTACATAGCAGGTATGTACCTACTAAAACATGAAAGAACACATTAAAAATGCTGCAAAGGCCTAAATACACGCATACAAAATGGTTGGTTTTTCTTTCGTCATTTTAGCCGACCCCCCATTCAAAAATTATCGGCGACGCCCCTGGGTACAGCTGACAATTGACATAGTTTTGCGCCGTGTAAGGCAATGTCGGAACAATACAAACTGCAAGCTGACGATCTTTCCTTTTTCGATATCCCAAAAGGTCGAAAAGCTAAAAAAGAAAAGACATCGTGTAGTTGCAAAATAAAGTGGGCCAAATCCGGGAAGAAATTCGAAATTGGGGGTAGGTAAGGTCCGCTAAAAACGGTTTGCCCCCCCCCCCAAAAAAAAAAAAAACGGCCGGCTGGATCCGCCCTGGTACAAGTGTCACAGACAAATGCAGGTAATTAAATCAAAAGGTGAATATTTCACTTTAATACATGCTTGTTATGTAGTTTGTCCCAGGGAAGCGCCATTTACTTTGTACATCTCCATTCAGCTGAACGTTCCTAAAATTATGCATACTAGGATATAACCACGGTAAAACTATTGAATATGTTACTAATTATTGGGACAGTCAATGCACACGTGTGCTCACGTACCGTTTCATATTTCAAACCTGTTTTAGCTTTATTAGAGCGTGCCCGCTCGGTCATCGCCCAAAAAAGCGTTTTACTGGTATAATATTGTGGCCTAAATCCGAGGAGATATCATTTAGCGCGATTTTGTTTTAGGGGGGGGGGGGCGCTTGGCCCGAGGGGGCGCCCTGGGTTTCTTTGCCCCCCCCCCCCATCCGAAAATACCTTCCACCGCCACTGTCAGGTGGTGAGGTCAGGACCTGCCCAACAAGCTCTGCTAACTGCTTAGCGTGGGTCCTGACCTCGGAAATCCATCCACACACAACATTCGGACTAAAAAAAAATATAAAAAAATAATAATCCTCGGAATGTTGCCGACGCAAAAGTATTGTCCGCTAGCCAATCAGCGTCGCGGCTTGAGTACCTCCGCGAGAAGTTTCTCCGAATATATTCCACACCACAAGTAGTGCTATTCCAGTGGTGAAACAGAAAAGTAACCGTAGTTTTATTACATGTCAGTTTTATTAAACATTACTTTGACGTAAAATTATGTGCTCAAAATCGAAATTGTAGCAGCTCTGTTGATTAAATGACAACACTGGTAGGTATGACGTCATACCTGACTGGTTCATTTTTTTTGCCTTCAGATTTGCAGCCGAGTGGAGAAAAAATACATATTTGCAGACGCTTCTCGTTTAAAAAAAAATAAATAATGAAAAATGCAGCCGGCTGCTCTTCGTTGCTCGATTTATTATTTGCAGCCATGGCTCGATTAAAAAAAAGAAGAATGGCCTCTGAGGCCATTCTTATAAATAGTCATAAGTATAAGTATATAAGTCCAGTAACATAAATGGTCAGGCCGCAATTTCACTGAACTGTATTTGACCTTCTGGCGCTGACAACGCTGATGCACGCGCGTTTTATTTTACATGGATCCAAGCACAGTGTATTAGGCCTAACCCGCACCGTGCTGGGGAGGGGAGGGGGGGGGGGGGGGCGTTTGGATGTGCCTCCTGAAATTGTTAGGAAATGCAAGGAATATACCAATACTAATAAGCTCTATAGCAAAGATGACTATCTATAGCGCCAGCCATAATAATTGTAAACCATCAATCCAGCAATTTATGAATAATCTGAAATTAGAAGCGGACAAGGAGTTCCACTCCGCTAGATTAGGTAGCAACATAAATTAATTATATAACAAATGGAAACTTCCAGTATTAAATATGAAATATATTATACAACAACCACATCAGTCACCAAACAATAACTCGATAATTATTTCCGCATATCGTGAGCAACTCATAAGTCCAAGTGCTGAATAGCTTATATTATATACGCATACACATATACACGCTGGCGCTCATATGTACACGCACATACATACATATACAGTTAAAACCACAAATACGCACAAATACAAAAAAAAACGCCTACCCACAGAGGAACACACTGCCACTACACGAATCATACACCAGTTCTCCAGTGTTCGGTCACCCAGTCTGGCTCCCTGTGCTTCCCCACCTGCCCAAAGACCCTCTCTAACATCCTATTCCCGACGTGCTGCGGACGTCCTCCGTTCTCGGGCGCGTCGGCTGGCACTGAGCTGGTGCTGACTGGGCGCGAGTTGCGGCCGCAGTAGGGATGGAGAGCCGACTGCTGTCGCGTTTGCGTGCCGCCGTTACTGCTGACCCGTGCCGCTGTCTCCGCGTGCTGCCGCCCCTCCGCGTCATCCCGGCGCGCCAGGTTTACGTTCTCTGTGTAGGACTTCAACCAATGTGAATACTTGAAGTGCAGACTGTACATTATTTTGTGCCGTATTGAGTTTGTGCGCGAGTGTGTATGAGTGCGTGTGTTGTCTTTTGAGCTGGTGTTGGTGCTGTAATGAAATACACAGAAGAAAAAAAAAACAATTTTCGCTGACGGCTGACGGTCTGCTACCCCCCGCTATACAACTTCTTTTTTTGGAAATACGCCACTGGATTTGCCCCCCCCCCGACCCACGGCTGGGGCGTTCCAGGACAGATCGACCAGTGCCTTACAAGCTCATATTGAAAAATATATAAAATTGGGTCTATATGGGTCTATATAGGGTCTCAGGTCCTGAAGACGACTGTGCCAATATTTTGTCTCGCCGAGCAACGGTCATCGAGTTCAATGAACTCGCCACGATGCAAGGAAACTTTTGGTTATCTCGAAATTTTACATTTGGGATTTTTATTTTTATTTTATGACATTGTGACCTTTTCTTACATGACCTTTTCCCAGTCGAAACCTGTATTTTTGACTCAAAGCCAAATTGAGTTTGATCAATTCCTTTCGCTAGAACAAACAAAAACAGGATATAGGCTTTGCCCCCTTTGCGTGTTATTAAACGGCCTACTATATGGGATATAGTCTTATCAGGTCGACCAACACTGGCGGCTCCCCTTTTTTAGAATGCCCCTTTCAGCCTCGTACAACCCGTAGGTGGCGCTGGGAACGTTATCCATGTATATCTCCAGATTGGGTGAAGATATCGAGGTGCGGTCAACGCCAGTGGATTGGATAGGTGATTCAGAGCAATAAATATTTGCATGACTTTGAGACCAAGGTCAAGGTCATAATTTAGGTCAAACTTTAAAATAATTTATGTTTGCTGTACGTACGGAATTTTTGTGAGTATTTCCGGGGTATTGCACCGAGTTTAGACAAGGACGAATCCAGAAGGCCATTTTGGGGTGCACCAAAAATATCTGGGGATGCAAAAAGTTATAAACTTTCCAAACTTGATCGGAAGTCAAAGGGTGACCCTTTGGTCGATCGATCTGGTTGCTCAGTACTTGATTCTTTGAATGGAACACATTTTCAAGCGCATCTCATTGTATTTTGAGCGTCAGTGTGCGACATCATATGCTCACTTCTTCCCCCTGGCATTTTGCATGAATGGAACCATGCACACATGTGCACAGAACCGCACGAAACCGGCTCGCAGCCACACAACCTCGCATTCACGTGGCTGAATCATAAAACGCCTCGAAGTACATGAGCGGCTCTCGTCTAAATTCATGTCGAAATTATTTGTATTATTTATTATCATATTGTCATCAAATGCCAAAATTGTTTTAGTTTTAAGGAATTTTCTCCAGAAACCCCAAACATATTTCAGGTACTGCGATAGAGCAGGAAGTGTAACAAACTGAAAAGCAAAGGAAAACTGTTAAATCTGTCATTGCGTGGGTGTACTCCATTTTTAGATCAGGTCGATAATATAGGCGCCCGAGGTTACCACAGGTCACACTTCTTTGTCCAGAAGTTTTAATACATAACTTCTTCTCTCACAAATATATAGGCAAACGATAGAAAGGTATTCTGCCGTTATCCTGTTCTTTTTGTCATGCACTTTGAACCATGTCCATACTGATCGGGTTAGGTCAAATTCAAATTTTTTACCTCAGGTCAAGATCATCCCAGGTTATGCGGTAACCCAGGTAGGTCATGTTGCTCATTTACGGAAGTGTCTCGACGAGATAAACACAGTGGTGCCGGTATCATGTCTCTATCTTTATTTCATTAATAGTTATTGGCAGGAAGTGGTGGTGACCTCAAATGACCCCAGCTGACCATGTGGCGATCACTGAGTAAAATTGTGCTAGGGTCATCAAGAATGAGCTAAAATAACATGTTATTGAAACGATTGGTCTGATATAATGCGTGCTCTCCTGATAGCGGAAGCATTTGTATATTTTCCCGTTAACTTATATTGGGGAAATCACCGAGATCGAACTGACCTAAATTCACCGATATAGAAAATCCGAGATAGCAGAATTGTGGGTACTTATGGCCTGATTAAACCCTGTGTCACATCTCTCAGTAAAACACTGTGGTTGTGGCTCGACCACATCCTTCTTTGGAGGTGGGACCACTTGACGTGACCTGGTGACCTCACCTGAGATGACCCGAGGTAAACAATACTAAAGGTGCGCAATTCATGCCAAAACAGATGTGCCAGAAACGGTTGTGCTGCACGCCGCCATTGTCGTGATATTCCCGAGAGAAAAAATCGGGGCGTCCCAACCCCCCCCCCCCCCAAACGCCTCACCCCTGGCACGCCAAGGGTTAATGCAAAAACAAACAAAGCCAGACGAGAATATCCCGGAAATACTCACAACAATCCCGTACGTACAGCAAACGGAAATTATTTACAAGTTCGACCTAAATTATGACCTTGACCTCGAGTCACAAAGGCATACAAATATTTATTGCTCAGAATCACCTATCCAATCCACTGGCGTTGACCGCGCCTTGATATCTTTACCCAATCCGGAGATATACATGGACAACGTTCGCAGCGCCACCTATACGGGTTTTTGCGAGGCTTAAAGGGGGCATTTAATGGCACATATCCACTTCATTTTATTTGCTATCGGCAGGTAATTGATAAAACCCAATTTGGCTTTGAGGCAAACATACAGGTTTCGACTGGGAAAAGGTAGGTCACGTAAGAAAAGGTCACAAGGTCATACAACCCAAAAATCAAAAGTTTCGAGATAGCCAAACGTTTCCTTGCATCATGGTGAGTTCGTTGGTATATAGCTTTTAAGGTTTCAGGTCGTTTGACTGCTAGTTATGAACCATCAAAGAAAGGCCTGCAGCGTCTTACGAAATTGCCGGAGGCTATAAGTCGGTCACCGTTGCTTGGCGAGGCAAAATATTTGCACAGCCGTCTTCAGTGCCTGGGACTACCCTATATATCCAATCAGATATTTTTCTGAGAGATGAGGGTGTAAAATCGACCCTCCGACTGGTCGATCTGTCCTGGAACTGTATTCTGCTGGATTCGTCCTTGGCAATAGCCTAGACCCCATTTTGCAAATTAGAAATTCAATTGCTTAAAAACGGATAAGTTTTTGGGAAATTGACCTTAATAATTTCGACATTTCAATAACGGCCAAAGATAATGGTTATCTCAGTTCAAAACCAATACATATAAGCATTCCCTTTAAGATATCTTTTGTGTCTCTTATGTGATATTTCTTTTGTGAGCAGGCAAATGTACGAGTTTGGGGCGGTTCGCATGAATCGTAATCGAGATCGATCGGCACGTGCAGACGTGGGTGGCTTCCGATTTTGGATCTCCGCCAACTACGGATAGCTGGCGGACCTCTAGTTTTAGGCCTCACAACTTGTTGTTAAGAACCATGACCTTTCAATAGAAGTGCAGGAGTCCCGGGTAATACCCCGGGTCCCGGGAAGTGCAGGAGTCAGGAGTCCCGGGTTAATATGTGGCGAGTTATAGGACATTTAAGGAAATGAGGCACTTTGAAAAACTGAGATAGGCGTTTTAAACTGGGATAGCAGTTTTGAAGGCCATGTCTATAAATCACTTACAGTAATTCTGCTATCTCGGTTCAAAGCACCATGTTAAAGGTGAACCATTCCCTTTAATAACAACAGCTCGATTTGTGCGAATGCTCAAGTAAGAGCATTCGCACGTCTCTCTAAAACGTCTTATGTGATCTTCAACAGACCCCTGCCTTACACGAAATTTCTACAATTTTCATCCCGGTTGAGATTGCTTTCCCTATCATGCTGTTCCCTTTATCCGCCCGTGGCCATTCGGTGGCAAATATAGGCGTCCTCCATGTTTAGATCCATGTCGCTCACAGCACCACAGGCGGGCCCAGTTGGCGAATCTTATATTTACATTGCAGCTCAGCACTCACATTTTATTCGGCAACCGACCGAGTGGGTAGATCGGTTGGTCAGTCGCGTTACTCGCAGCTCTCTCTCTCTCTCTCTCTCTCTCTCTCTCTCTCTCTCTCTCTCTCTCTCTCTCTCTCTCTCTCTCTCTCGCTCGCTCGCTCGCACGCACGCACGCACGCACGCACGCACGCACGCACGCACGCACGCACGCACGCACGCACGCACGCATCGAACAATACTTGCGTCTCTGAGGAACGCACTTCACGCATACGCTCACCGCGCCCAAAACGACGGCATATAAATTAAATAGAAAATATCGATGCGCAACTACAATTTGAAAACCATACATAATAAATACACCTATATTATTGTCAATAACGCTAGCTAGGGCGGCGTATGTACACTGTTGAATACACGTGACGCGGCCAGCAGACGTTCCTCGCCACGCGCGGACGTGACGCCCGAGCGCGGGGCGGCAGCGGCCGCCAGCGGGGAGTCAAGCCAGGACTGCCGGCACCCAGCCCAGCCGTCCGAGCGCCGCCGAGACGGGGGCACACGCGCGCAGCGCGCCGTAGTTGCCTATTTGGGATTGTACAAGCGACTAACCGAGCGACCAGCCGGGCGCGGCATAACTGAGCGACCAGCCGGGCGCGGCATATTGCGGGAGGGGCACGCGCCCGCCTCTAGCTCTCGTAACTGGAGGAGCCGCGGTCTTGGCTCGGGCTGGGCGGCGAGCTCATGTTGCTCGAGTTGTTGGAGGCGATGCTGCGACTGTCATCCAGACCCTCCTGCCGGGAGCGGGTACAGGTCAGACGGACGGGCCAGGCGTCATCGGCCAGCTGGCGGCACGGGTGGCTGCAGTCAGCCGAGCCGGTGACGTACACACTCGCACACCACTTCACACCAAGCAATAGTATCGTATACAGACGACTATATCGGACATTTAACAATGGAAAATGAACTTTTCTGCGAACTTAGATACCGTGTATTATATTGTACAGTATGTTAATATCGATAACTAAACACATTAATAACGCGCCCTTACACAGCACTGCAAAAATGTAATCAATCGCCTGTCACATGGAACAAAAGGCGCACCAAAATGGGCCATCCACCATAACACTGACGTAAATGTCACCAGGGAGGGAGAGCCCACACTGGCAGGAAAGCATAACTGAGAGAAAACGCAAATATAGCATGTATTAGACTTCACGTCTTGGGGGGGGGGGGGGACATAGTTTGGCCTCCTCCTTGAACAGGCTTGGGGGGGGGAGGGAATGGCCCCGTTCGCCCCCCCCCCCCCCAGAATCCGCCCTTGTGTTGCAGCTAAAGATGAACCTCAAATATGAAGATATTATGAATGGACAAGTTTCACGTTGTGGTTGTTTTTTGCTTAAAATTAACAAAAATAAATATAATATACTAAACTTCAGTTATTTTGTCGAAAGATCCATAGTTGCAGTAAAAACAAATTAACAAAGTTTGCAAACATCCATTGTTAAAAAATGTTCTTGATGCGCAAACGGCCGTGACGTCACATATAATGTTTGGCCCAATTTGGCCATGGTTGATCATCTGCCGTAACCATGACCGTAACCATGTTCTCGGGGCGTATTTTTGCAGCTACTCAATGGATTTGTTAAAAAATTTGCTCACAAAAACGTTGGTATGTTACAAGTGTCATATTTAAGTTCTGAAATGATCAAATGTCGGGTTCATGAGCAGCCTGCGCTAACGTACACCCTTGTTTTCCACTTTTAAACAATCAAACAATGCTTGTATACGTCTTGTATGGCCTTGAGGAAATGTACCTCAGTTTCCACCACTGTGCGAACACCAATGTAATGATTGAGCGCGTGCCTTTGGTCAAGTTAAACTTCCATGTATAACGAATATTTGTAAGATATAAAATTAATTCTCGACTTCGTATGCAGAAGCCTACGATAAAGGACTTGGCTTGCCAGGCAATCAACAGGTAGCTGGCATTATGCGAGGTAGGTGGCATTATGCGAGGCATTTGGGAGCTTTTATAGGGCTGAATAGGGCCACTTCTGCATGGCCACGACAATATCGCCACTTCTGCGAACCGCAGCACACCACAGCTTTCGTTTCTTGTTTGACATCGGCAGGCCGATGTCAAACAAGAAACCCGCATTTGGCGCAGTTATTGTTACGTTTTTACATTTCTGAACGAAACAATAGTAATATCTCCCTTCTTACCACTACATTAACTAATCACAAGCGGAATCTTCGAAAACAATACCCGCTCGCCTATTAATGGCGTACGGTGGACGACTGAATCATCATGTATGACGTCACACGATTATGACCAATCAGAGGGCAACACGTATAAATAGAGTTATTCGGTTTTTTTAAAGGTATGTATAAAACTTTTGAGAAAAATTAACATCACCATCGTCTTTTGGATGAAAAATGATATGTAAAGCTCCCAAAAATATATGGTTACGCGACATGAAACTTGTCCATTGTCGTGTATACGTGTAAAGTATGATGAATTAGGATGATGCACATGTGTTTTGTGCTTCAATTTATAAATTCTTATAAATTTCTGATGAAATGTTTACAAATAACCCACTTCTGGGAGAAACGTAAGACGAGTGACGAGTGTCAGAAATTCAGACTGGTTATTGATTCGACACTGATTGAATCGATTGGAATCGTTCAATAAAAATTAATTGAATCAAAACATAATTGATTCACCACCAGATATTTTGATTCATGAATCGTGATTGAATCAAAACCCGCATCAAATCAAGGCTGATTGAATCAAAAGATTTAACGATTCAAGTATACTGGTAAATTGTCCAAATACATGGAGTCCCAGTGGCTACATTCAATTATACTGAAATACTATTGCTGTACCAATGTTTTAATGATCATATATATGCATGTTTCCATATTTATTGATTTGACATAAATTCACCTCATATATTCAAATGTTGAACCAAACGTGAATCAATTAAAATATTTGGTTTGATTCTTTGAATCAGAATGAATCAATTCTCAAAATTGTATCCGTGAATCGAACGGTGATTGAATCATTCAGATTCCAAAATGAATCATGATTGAATCGTTCCAAAGAAGTTGAATCAATAACCAGTCTGGTCAGAATTCTTGAGTGCCACAGCAAAAACACGAGTGCCGAACAATCAGCAAAGATATTCTTATCTTCCCTGAAAAACTCGAAAGATTCTATATATCTTTTCGACGTTGCACAAGCAAAAGTTTCAGTTTTCTTTTTGTCATTTTTTCTTCAAAATTTGTTTTTGCCTAAGTTTTTTTTTTAAGTTTCGATAGCAAAAACTGTACTTTTTTATCCCAATAGCGAAGAATGATCAATTTCCTATCATATGGTGGTAGAAGTGAGTCAGTCGGCTTCTTACGCATTTATCAAATGAACTACAATCCATTAATAATTGTGTGTACATTCTGTCTCACTTCAGCCCATTTTCCGGTAATGATGCAGCTGCACCAGATAACCATGGCATGGACAAACAATAGTCAATGTGTAGTACTTTTATATGATGATTGGTGTTTTAGAGCACTTCAACATCGAAGGCTATGTCACGCCCAGTCAAGATTCCTTTACTTAGTCATGCTAAAGTCGGCCGGCCATTCATGAACGGAGGAGCGCTGGCGCCCAGTAGTACTTTGATAAATGCCAAAATAGCTGGCTTGCCACGTCAAGCCAACTGTCAAGCCAAGCGACTTACCAAATTTTGATACTTGCTTATGCATGCACTATACGTTAGCGAACAAAGCAAAATGTTCCCTGAATTGGACCGTGACACGGAGTTTTATCATCAAGGTGGCACTGATGATACAAAACACAAACGGCCGAGGAGCGGCGTACTCTGTAGGCAGTCTGCCAATCTGTCCGGCTCCTCAGCGCAGACCTCACCTGCGTCCGGTCGTGCCGCTGCACAGACATGAGCACCTGCTCGGCCAGCGAGCCGCTGCCGCTGCTGGCGGCGTCCGGCGAGCGGACCCGACCGCCGGGCGGCGCCGGCGGCGGGCCCAGCGGCGCCGGCCGCCGGCCGTTCTGCACGTTCTGGTAGATCTGCGGCCCGGCGCCCGGCTGGTGCAGGTGGGCCGGGTGCTGG
The DNA here is from genome assembly GCA_036785665.1 of Chirona hameri. Taxonomy (NCBI): domain Eukaryota; kingdom Metazoa; phylum Arthropoda; class Thecostraca; order Balanomorpha; family Balanidae; genus Chirona; species Chirona hameri. The sequence goes on along the minus strand of JAXIVJ010009757.1, from coordinate 6,755 downwards.
ATCAGCGGCGGCGGCGGGTGACCGGGCGTGTGACTGACGGAGCGGCGCGGCAGCTCGGCGCCGCGTCCACGCCCCGCCGGGCCGCCGCCCGCCGCCGGCTGGAACATACTGCGCACGCGCTGGATCGCCTGCGGCTGTGCCGTGCTGGCCGCAACGGCGGCGGGCGGGGCGGGCGGGGCAGGCGGGGCGGGCGGCGGCGCCTGGTCGGCCGTCTCGAGCGTGGTTGGCAGGTCCATCAGACGCTGGATCTGGATGCCGTCGCCGGGCCCCATGTGCGACACGTGGTTGAAGTTGGACGGCAGCGAGATCATCTTGCTGCGGCGGTCGCGTTCGGCCGTGCCGTGGCCGCTACTGGACGGGAAGAAAAGAGTCGCTGATTAGAGTAGGCGCCGACACAGCACACAGCGCGCTGACGCGGGCCGGACAGAGCGGGCCTCGCGCGGAACAGGTGAGACACAGTCGATAGTTGATTGCTCCGTTTTGTTCGTACGACACCAAGTATACTGCGCTCAATTGTACGGAGACCGCCATACGGTGGCGGCCTAGTACTCCAGAAATTCGGAGAAAAGCTGTATCCGCAAACTGCTGCAGCACCAGCCATGCACGCCACCTTGAAACTGAACAGAAATTTAACCACTAAGCTCCAGCGAACAAACCGCAAGGCAGGTTGGGATTTAATTCGGCGATGGGATGGAAACGACACAACTCAATCTCGAGGACTCGAGGGGAAATCAGACACAAACAGATATTGTAAGTCATTTACTATACGTTTAATCACGTAAGTTTTATATTTGAATCAGTCATTACATCGTAATTGCCTTAGCAAATGCGCAACCCTAGTTCTGTTCTGATTCAGGCACGACCATATTTGCACATACCGACTCCGTATCAAGTCCAAGCAACACTCCCCTCAAACGACACCACTAGCGCTCAGACCCGGACCTGCTGAGACCTTCTTGTCCTGTTATCTGCATAAGACCCCCCCCCCTCCCCCAACACACACATACACCGCACCCCTATGACCCAGTCACTGACGTGCGCGTGGCGCGGGCGTGCTCCCGGACGGAGAAGCGGCGGCGGGTGGCGCGGCCGGCCGGCCGGCCCGGCCCGCTGGGCTCCACGTTGACCAGCTGTGGCTGCCGGTGCATGTGGCTCAGGTAGACGACGTGCGGCAGGTCGGAGACGAACGCCAGGCTCAGCCGACCATTGCGGCCCAGCGGCCGGGCGCGGCGCACGTTCAGCGTCTGTACCCAGTCGCCCGAGCAGGCCTCGAACACGTCCAGCTGCGTCTCGCTGTAGACTAACAGCTGGCCTTCACTGTGAGCTGCACGCAACGAGAGACGGGCGGAGGGCGGAGGGCAGGTCACACGCCCGGCCGAAACCAGTGGGGGCGCACGTGTGAAATGACACATAGGAGGCATATGAAACATAACACTGAATACACATCATACAACATGCACCATTTTAGGTGCTGACTATGAAATGTAATATGCACAGTCCAGCCCCGCCTATTTAGATCAAATTGGCAAGTCACACATGCCGTTCGAACTCTAACAGTGCATCCTGTTACGAACCATACCACCATATCAACATACAATATCGGCGCACTTCAAATTACCAAAAACCGCCGTGTTGGAGCCCGTTTGCTAGACGGGGCACAGTGGGGATTTTTTAGATTTGGCCTGAATTAATTGCTGACATCCATGTATATGCGGTAGTGCATCCACGCTTAACATGTCAGCATCAGGCAAGTCA
>JAXIVJ010009756.1:0-49751 GCA_036785665.1 Chirona hameri | reverse complement strand
CCGACCGACCGACCGACCGACCGACCGACCGACCGACCGACCGACCGACCGACCGACCGACCGACCGACCGACCGACCGACCGACCGACCGACCGACCGACCGACCGACCGACCGACCGACCGACCGACCGACCGACCGACCGACCGACCGACCGACCGACCGACCGACCGACCGACCGACCGACCGACCGACCGACCGACCGACCGACCGACCGACCGACCGACCGACCGACCGACCGACCGACCGACCGACCGACCGACCGACCGACCGACCGACCGACCGACCGACCGACCGACCGACCGACCGACCGACCGACCGACCGACCGACCGACCGACCGACCGACCGACCGACCGACCGACCGACCGACCGACCGACCGACCGACCGACCGACCGACCGACCGACCGACCGACCGACCGACCGACCGACCGACCGACCGACCGACCGACCGACCGACCGACCGACCGACCGACCGACCGACCGACCGACCGACCGACCGACCGACCGACCGACCGACCGACCGACCGACCGACCGACCGACCGACCGACCGACCGACCGAACGACCGAACGAATTGCGCCTATGGCGACTGCATGCATGATAACCCCCTGGCCTATTCCAATTCCAGAGAAGATATTTGTTTTGGAATGTTAAAGGAGTGCAGTGTTTCGTAGATGTTATATGCATAATATGCATTTTTAATTTTCTGGTGAGATGTGAAGGTTAAGTGTTTCTAGTTTCTGTCAATGTTGATGTGGAAGTTCAAGTTCCCTAACCCCAGACCTTTCCATGTGGAAGGGTCTGGTGAGGAAGCCTAGGTACCAGGTTAGTTAACGAGGTGAGTTTATGTGACTGAGATATATTTTTTTAGAGATCTTCGTAAAATTATAAGGCGTTGTTCATGGTATAGTGTTTGTGGGATGTTCAGATTGAGATGTCGTCAGTGTATATTGTTTTTTGTAGGTGATGGAATGGAGTGTAAGGCTGAGTCTAATGCTAAAGTAAAGAGGATTGGGCTGAGGAGGTACTGACCCTTGCATTAAGCCTGTTGACGGACATTTTGTGTCTAACAAGTTGAAGTGCCCTGGGTGTTTTACTTGAAACATTTGTTTACAGTTATAATGATTATTGGTTGGTATTAGTTCAGTAATTCACCTCCCCAGTTTATGGTGTTCTTGAGGTCCATAATATAAGAAGAGTAGTCAGCTGACGGTAATATTACGACAGACTGAAAAGTGGGTTATCTTTGACTGTCTACGAGATGGTCTGGGGGGTCGGGGGTAGGTTCCGCAGCGCAGCGAGCGAATGCGAACGTAGCATTCTAAACGTGGGTCCATGCGACCGTAATTTCTGTAAAGGTTACGTCCAGTAGCGTACATGGGTGGAGCTTTTCAGATGAAAAGTTGGTGGGGCAAAATGTCATATTGGCTGGCTGTTTTGCATGGTTGAGGTGAAACATTGCTATTTCAACGCCAGGAAACCTTGAAATATGCCAAAAGTTAGTGGGGCAAGTCACAAGATTGGTGGGGCAGTGGCCCCACCATTTGAATAGGAAACGCCACTTCATCCGTGGTAGCGTACCCAGGATTCTTTCTAGGAGAAGCATTTTTTGCCAGGTTGTCAGCTGTGCTTCGTTCTGGCAAGAAGCCTGATTGGTTGTTTGATATGGTGTTTATTGATTTGATAAATTATAGCAGTCTTGCTTTAATCATTCACTCACAGATTTTGTAGTAACAGCTGATCAGTGATATTGGCCTGTAGCTTTCAGTGGGAGTTAGATCTGTGTTTGGTTTTAAAATAGAGATGATGTGAGCATGCAGCCACGTGTCAGAGTATTCATGTGAAGAGAAAAAAATACCCCGGCTGAGCTGGGGTCATTTTTTATGTGCCACTTTTGGTCGGGGCCACTCAAAGCACTTTTATCACCCTCGGCGTTTCGAGTTGTGATGTTTTCTCTACTATAGTACGTACAAATGGTAAATAATTGTTCTAGGCATGCGAAGCCCTGTTAGATAGTTGTTTTAGCCTGAGAAGCTTTGTTTTGTATTATTATCCAGGACAAGTTAACCAGCGACATACTGGGGGGGGGGGGGCGCTATCCCCCCTCCCGTTATTTTACAATAACTCCTAAACCAATACGATTATCGTCACCAAACTTTCAGTACCCTCTCCCACATTAATGTTATACATGTTGGCCACAGGAAAAAGATGAGGTTATGATAGGTCAACCGGGAATGACGTCAGAGTGACGTCATTTTCTTCGTTTTTTTGTTGAAAAATAATGGTTTGCGAAAAACGCTATCAAAAGTACAATGTTTAAGATAAATGCAATTGTTTTATATCCAATTTCTGACAATAGACTGGCTATCACACTGTTATCTCGGATTTTTTAAAATAAATTAATTCAAGATTTTGAGATTTCCAAAGATATTTTTGTATACAATATTTTCACCCCAAAAATCGGAGTTAAAGGAAATAGTTCACCTTCGGAAAATTTATCAGAACACGATTTTATTATATTTTCGAATACAGTTTTTTTTCAAAAATGGTCCTACATCGCTCCAATTCAGGACAGAAGGTCGTAAATTAGTAATGTTATGGTGTGTTATTGGTCTGCGCATGCTCCATGGCAGTGCTGGCACTTTCAGACGGTACGGTATATCATATATGCGCCGCATTCCTTCGCCAAAAAGTCGAATATCTTCGGCTGGAGAGCCTTTTCAGCCAATGAAAGTTGCAGATCGGGATTTCTCAACACGGGCTACAAAACTGCTATTTCAGTTCAAAACCCCATGTTGAAGGTGAACTATTTCCTTTAACCAGAAACCAGAATAAATGTGAACGATCTGTGTCCCGTGAATATGTGTATCAAATTTGAAGTCGATATCTTCAAAAATGACTGACTTAGGACCTTTCAAAGACAAAAATCGACCACCTCTCACAGCATCACCATGCATAAAAAATGCATTTCCGTTGTTTGCTTTTACTTCTATTTCTAAGGAACAAACAATGTTCCAAGGTCATTTTTAGCGTTCTAGATGAAAAACGAACCCATAAACATGTGTTACAACGCCTAATGACCGTAATCAGCAGTTTGACCACGTAACCTCGGATGACCTTGACCTGACTCAAGGTCATCAACAGCTTAGAATGGTACTTAGAAGTGTCAGACGCACAAATCGTACCGATCTATCGACTTATTATGCGTTTAATATCGCAATGTTGCGCGACAATTCCACCGAGACCGTTATGACACGGTCAAACATTATGTCTGACGTGACATGTGACGTCATCGGTGACCCTGAGGTCAACGATATTAGGTTTTCCTCGACAAATTTTCCAGGTCTATCGAATGCCGGTTTTTTAATCGGTCCAGTAGTTCCGGAGATCCGAGGGGGGGGGGATATCCCCCCCCCCCAGTAAGTCGCGTTATGAAATATACCCCATTAACTCGCGGGTTAAGGATGTGAGAGCTTCATCCATTGCGAAGTCGCATTTGAATGATGTGGCGTTTGCTTTTGCCCTGAGCAAGGTGAACTGTATTTTTTTTTTATCCAGTAAGAGCTCAGGTAGTGAGGAACCAGTTTTAATTTCAATAACAGCTGCTATCGATAAAAGTTGATATCACTACATCATTCGTTAACATGGTACAATTGACCCACGCGGGTGCTACTGCTGTTACAATCGATCCCATACCTGGGGGGTCGATTGTAACAGCTGTCGTGACTTTTTCATACCGAAATTTCGACCCCTAAAAATCGTTATTACGGAATCATTTCACATCTGCTACAGAGGCAAAACATAACGTTTGTGAAAATCCGAGACAGAGTTAGACAGAGTTACACAAAACGTTTTGGCTCCAAAATCGAAAATGTAAAACATGCTACAATTGACTCCGGTCTCCCTACAAATGCTTCAACATTTTACAAAACAATTATATCAAGTAGCAATACACCGTCCGTTGTCGTCTCGCACTACATTGATTATACGACATACTGTGAGAACAACTTTTGATATAAGCAAATTATATACCGGTGCCCTTAAACATAAATCATCGTACAATCATCAACATTATCATCATCATTATCGTCATCAGCACATTGGCGGATCCAGAACGGTGGTGGAGGGGGGGGGGGGCAAAGTCTCACACAATTCTGAAAACTCCTCGGATTTCGCTTGCTTATGCATTGATAGCTGCTTTAAAACAAACTTTCCAAGGAAGAAGTTGCTTATACTTTCTTCTATATCAGGAAATGTGTCAATTTTGCGCTGATTTCAGACGTTTTTTTTTCATTGGTGAGGGGGGATGACCGCTTTGCGCCCCCTGGATCCGCTAGTGCATCGTCGTCGTCGTCGTCGTCGTCGTCGTCGTCGTCGTCGTCGTCGTCGTCGTCGTCGTCGTCGTCGTCGTCGTCGTCGTCGTCGTCGTCGTCGTCGTCGTCGTCGTCGTCGTCGTCGTCGCGCCGCCGCCGCCGCCGCCGCCGCCGCCGCCGCCGCCGCCGCCGCCGCCGTCGTCGTCGTCGTCGTCGTCGTCGTCGTCGTCGTCGTCGTCGTCGTCGTCGTCGTCGTCGTCGTCGTCGTCGTCGTCGTCGTCGTCGTCGTCGTCGTCGTCGTCGTCGCGCCGCCGCCGCCGCCGCCGCCGCCGCCGCCGCCGCCGCCGCCGCCGCCGCCGCCGCCGCCGCCGCCGCCGCCGCCGCCGCCGCCGCCGCCGCCGCGAAGACTCAAACTTGACTCATTTGAATACATTAAGTGAATCAAATCATAATAGCTTCCAATTCTTGGAGTAAGTTCATCTTCTTTGACATTATAATTGAAAAACTGATACAGTAATATGCCCGCATTGTGAAGCTCCATTCGTTATTATTTCCAAAGCCTTCTATTGATGACAATATATATGTGATGTGATTAGTGAAAATTACAGCGATGTAAGTTGGAATTAACCCTCGTTAAAAGGTGTTATTTAAAATATACTGTGAAAAGTGGAAATACTATTCCACTAAGCAAAAACGTTACACCCCGCTAGCAAACGGTGAAATACTGCCAAACACGGCTCAATGATGCACTTCTTTAGCATATGGATTACGTCTTTTTACCTTTGTAAAATAGGCACGTTTATCCAATTCCTCCCCCCCCCCCCCCCCACACACACACACTGACATTTCCTTAAAATAGGCCTTGGAAATAGATATCACAATGTGCCCAATGTAAGCTATTTCCATGCCCGAGTGAAATTAGGTGTATCTGTCGTTTGTCATGTATATGTGTCACAGTTTAGCAAGCTCTGTCCACTGACAACTATGATATGTTTATCAGTCAGTTCCGGATTTCATGGTGTATGGTCGTTTCTTCGTCACTTCGGGATCCGAAGATGATTAATTTTAATACTGCTATTTCCGTCAGTTTTGGACACATGCACGTGCTGCAACGGCGGAAAGGTGTCAACAAGTATGACTTGGCCCGTGCTACCCTGACAACCATCACCAACAACATCGGCTCTATCGCGCGGCTGTGCGCCGTCAACGAGCGCATCGACCGAGTGAGTGCTTATCGGGGATAGGCCTGGCCGACAGGCGTTTTTAAATTAGTGTCTGGGCAATTCCAACGTTCAAGTGTCATAGTTGACTTCATCCAACGTCATGGTTAGACTTGACAGATTTCTTCAAATTGGTGAAAAGGGGTATCTTGAGGTGAAAAATATGACTACGGTTTGGACGATAGATGAATGTTAGAGTGGATAAACGAGCAAGTTCATGTGTATGACGCGTGACGCTACATACCAGTGGTTTCTCGTGGCCGGCTTCGCATGCGGCCGGCTCCGTCTACTACAATGTCTGACACTCGTCTGCGCCGCGCAGGCTGCTGAGCGGATTACTCAGGTATTAGCGAAGCACTGGCGGATCGATGGGGGGGGGCAACCAGGCCATGCCCCCCCCCCCCCCCCAACAGCCTGGAAGGGGGGTGCAACTTTTGCCCCCCACCCAAAAAAAAACGCTAATAATTCATTGTAAAAATTGACTTTGCAGCAATCAAAATCCGGATATCCACAGTAAAAAAAAAAGAGGAAAATTTTGGAAAACACGGCTCTTACCATCAAATCTGGGCTTAAAAAGCTCATCTGGACGAGAAAATAGCGGCCAGCAAGCTGCCAGTCGGAATTGAAGCTCGAACAAATGTTTTTTTACATGTAGGAAGAACACTTCATATTGCATCAATTTGGAATCCAATTTACATTTTGTCGCAAATGGTTGTAAAAAAATGACTCGTTGCTTTTGTGGAAATAACTTTTCGGGACTTGTGACAGCGGTGTTTACAAAATGCACGTGTGATTCTCACGAAGGTCCCAATGCGGTTGCTGGTACTAGGCCCATTTTTGCTTTGACAAGTCAATATTTTGATGCAGCCCAATAGCAATGGTATTGGAGAAAATGACCGACTTACAAACGGCGATTACGAAGCACTGGATAACAGTGCTGGGATGAATGGCACATGAATCTGTGCATTGTGCATTGTGGCAATACAGATGTTCAATAATTTTCTTGGAAATTTATGCAATATTGCTTTATAAGTGCATCAATTTTTGTATCCCTTGGCTCACCTTAATCATTTTTTTTAACTAAAATTAAAATTACTGTATCAAAATAGTGGTGCAGTAACAGCATGTGTGAATAATTTTGTTAAAAACTTTTCATAATAATTGTTTGTAATTACATTATAAAATAAATTGTATTTACTTACAAAATATAAACTTGAAAATGTAAAAAGGTTATCCAAAAAAAAATGGCAGAAACATATTTGATCTAATTTGTCGCCACGTGATGGCGTCTCGATCTTTCCCGAAACAAACAATGGCGGATCCAGGGGGAGGGGCATCAGGGGCAAATGCCCCCCCCCCCCCCCCACACACACACACATAAATCTGGGGGGGGGCATTCAATACAAGTATGCTCCCCCCCCCCCCCCCCGCGCGTTCCCGATTTATCGTAACATCGTAAAAATTGCCTTTGCAGCTGTCAAAATCGAGCTATCCACAGTAAAAAAAGATAATTTCGCGTCGCTTCGCGGCATGACACACTTTCCCAATTGCTTATACAAATTTTAAAAATGGGAAAATGAATTCCATTAAGTGTCTGGCAGGGGCTCTCCTTGGCGGTAATTGCTGGCACTCGCAGAACCGGGGGGGGGGGGGGGGGCAGCAGGGGCAAATCCCCCACAGGAATCTGGGAGGGGCATTCAATACCACGAGCGGTAATCCACGCGAGCGGTAATCGCCACGCCAACTGTGGATGCTCATGAATGTAAATACATACATACAATACAAGTATCCCCCCCCCCCCCGTGCGTTCCCTGCACTGAATGTGAAAAACAATGATGTTAGGAGAAAACTTCATGAACTGGAAGTTTGTTCTTCTCTCGGGTGATTAAATTTGACATTTGTATGCATCCCTTTCTTTCAATGATAAACAGAACAGCGCACCTGATGCAATTCAAGCAGCCCAGGTGACGCTTAAATTAGCCTGCGCCCTGCTGGGGGGGGGGGGGGGGAGGATTTTCAGAATCTGCCCCTCCCGGATTTTCTCAATAACTTGAAAACTATATGATATATATCAACGTCAAACTTTCAGTACCTTAACCTTATGCTGCATCAATTATACGTATTCTCACCAAATTCCAATGAAATTGATGCAGCATTTTGGGAGATGACGTTTTAATGACGTCATGTCATGCCATTTTGGTGGAAAACGAAAAATGTTTGAACAATCGTAGACAATAGAGTTTGGAAGCAAATACAAAACAAACAAAAAACGTCAAAAGAAAGGAAATGACATTCTCTTCCAAATAGCTATCTCGGATTTGTGGCATTTTGTGTTTTTGACCCCCGTAAAATACAAATGATTTTGTTTTTCGGAAAAAAATCCACAAAATCAATTTTTGTGAATTTGAAAAGTGATTTTCTTAATCTCGAATACCAAAATAAGGTGTCCGGCCCAAATCCGCAGTGAAAACAAATGGGGGGGTACTTTTTGCCACAAAAAGATGCCCCCCACGGAGAGGCTGGATCCGCTAGTGGAAACAAACCCCCAAGAAAACTTACGTAAACAGTTTGAGTTTGTGACCGAAGTGGATGGAGTAAACAGTTGTGCATCAGATGGTGTGATTATTTTTGGAGACTGGCTATTTTCCATGGGGACTAGATGTTTTTAGTGAAATGTTATCAATAATTGTGTCCACTTTTGTTATCCTTAAGTACAGTGCCCCAAGACCAGCTCCGGCCACTTTGCATCCAAAAATTGACGCGTCAATAAATTGATTTGTTTGGACCTAGTGCCAGCAACTGAATAGCAATTGTGCAATCAAAATAAAACAAACTATGGGTAGGTGCCTAGGTTGAGATAGGTACTTCTAGCTCAAACCTTATCAGAAGTATCTGCCCCATCCCAGATTTTCTCAATAACCTGAAAACTATGATAGATATCAACGTGAAACTTTCAGTACTTTATGCTGCATCAAGTCGAAGTCTTCTCACTAACTCAATTAAATGGATGTTGTTTTTTTTGGTTGAGATAATGACGATAAATGTTTGGAAAATCGTAGAAAATAGAGGTTTGAAGGAAATTGCAAATAGAAACGTCAAAAGAAAGTAAATTACATTTTCTTTAAAATGGCTATCTCAGATTTCTGAAATTTTGGGTTTTTGAACCCCTAATTTTGTTGTGTGATTTTGAAAAGTGAATTTCTTATGCTCGAATACCAAAATAAGGTGACCGGGCCAAATGTGCGGAGAAAAAAATGGGGGGTATCTTTTTGCCACAAAAAGTCCCCCCCCCCCAAAAAAAAACGACGGCTGGATCCGCCAGTGTAGCGAAGTGCCAAGTGATCAGGGACTCCGTATCAGAGAGTATCTGAGTTTCCGGTTGTAACGGCATACCAATGGCTGGCCGCTTCGGAGGTCTGCAACTGCTAAATTCAGTATTTTTTTTCGTCCCTGTGTTGAAATTACTGAGCGTGGCGGTGAAATTTTTCACCACACTCTGTTTTTCGGCCAGCACTATAATTATGTTATCTCAATTAAAAACATTTGTTAAAGGTGAACTATTCTCTTTAATACAGCATTCAGCCGATCTTGCCGCCACAATGTGTAATGGCATTTGGATTCCGGGCAGTAGCATTCCATGCTGGTCACTGTATAGTGATCGCATACATTACCTGTTGGCTCCACGTTCTGCGAACAATAATACTGGTGTTAGCTACCCTCAGGAGCGTGATGCCCGTGTCTAACACTGCCATTCATGGCGTCACACATGCTTCCCGGTCATCAACTGTAGGATGCGACTCTTCTCTTGGAAGCAGCTCTAGTCACAGAACAATGACATGCGATTAACCCTCGCCCTACGGGGACCTTTTTCACCTTCGCCCTACGGGGGAGGGTTCCTAAAAAGACCCCATGTTAACTTCCAAACCAAGCAACATAGAGCAATGCGATAAGAACCAGCATGTTGCCTGTCATCAGAGGAATCTAACAGTGGGTGATTGTAAGGTTTCAGGTCAACGGGTGACCTTTACAGGTCAAGTGAATGACTTAAGATCGACCACGTCCAAAAATAGCGATTGTACAGGGCGCTTAGTATAACTTCCGAACGGAGAGAGATCGAGAGACACCTTAAAAAGTAGCGTGATGCCTGTCATAAGTAAAATCAAAAGGCATCCCATTTTGAGCATCTAGGTCAACTGGTGACATTTGGGGTCCGGTCAATGGCCCTTTGGGTACTGACATGATCTTGACGAAAAGGTCATAGGTCACGATCTAAAAGTCGTATACACTTCACATTTGTATAGGATACGTATACTTGTTGTAAACTCAGCTACTGCAAATTTCAGTAAGATGCGTCGCATGTGTAAAAAGTTATTCAAGAAAAACATCAGGAGGGGGGGGGCGTTTTATGACCCCCCCCCCCCCCCGTAGGGCGAGGGTTTTAACACTAAATATGTGATTGCGTTTATGTTGCTAGACAAGGTATGGTCGCTCAAGTTTCAGCGAATGTTTCATTTTGATGAAACACTATAAGCCATTCACCGTGCCCAACATATCTCAGATACCTATCTGAACTTAGCATGTTAATACCCAAATAAGTAAGTATGGTTGTTTGAAACTTAACCCGCGCACGGCCGGGGGTATGCGCCAAACACAACGTCCGGGGTGATTTCAGCCCCCCCCCCCCTAAGATCTCGAAAACCACGCAACGTAGCGACAACCGGAAAACGGCATTAGATAGCTCGAGACAACCTCTATCGAAAGAATCGGTCATTTGTTATGTCAGGTCAATATTGAGGTCACCAGAGGTCATCAAGTGTCAGATTTTCCAGTTTTAGGACTTCGCTCCAGACACCCCCCAGATATTACAGGAATAATGATAGCTAGGAACAAACGGGAAAAGGCAATGCAAGCTCTTGTAAAATGCAATCGCCACGGTGGCCACACATTTTTATCTCAGGTCAATAGTTTAGGCTCCAGAAGTCATCAAAAATCAAAAAGGTTATTTTTGGCAAAGCTGTTTTTCGAAATAACATTTGACCTAAAACAGATAGGGCAATAATTTTGACGCCATCGTGTTTTTCTGACCAAGTAGGTCAAGTTATATATTGGGAGATGTGTCTCGATAAGACAAACACATTGGTACCGGTTTCACTGCTCTATCTGCATTCTGTCGAGAGTTGTATCATGTACAACGGACGTGATAAGGACGTGATATAAGGACGTGATCTGTGTAGAAACACCGGCGTGTTTCAGAAACACGTGTTTCTCGCGCACCAGCTGGGTGCCCAGGTGACCCTTCGGTAAGATAACCGGGTGCTTTTCCTCATAACTAAGTACCGAAAACTGTAGTCGCCCTCTGATGTGTAGCAGTCCGTCATCGCCCAAGAAGGGCACCAATCTGTGGATGGAAGAGGTAGTTGGGACCGACTTTCCCTCTTTCAGAGCTCTGATCTCGTCAGCGAAGTTGTCCGCCTGCACCAGACGGAACAGCTGCTCTCGCGCTATCGCTAGCTCGCCAGGCGACAGCTCACCCCCACGGCGGCGGTCACGACAGCGAACCTTGCGCACGAAGCGCAGAATCCAGCCGACCACACGAGTGACTTTGGAGAAAGAGCCATACCTCTCCACATCTAGAAACGTAGCTGTCGTTCCTACGTCCTCTTCAGCATCAGCTGCGACTAGCGTCCCGACATCCCCCGATGCCATCTCCTCCGCCGGCAGACTGAGAAGAGATTCCGTCTCATCCACGTCGCCCGAAACATCATCCTGCCGACACAGCCAGTGTGGCGACAGAGAGACCAGTGTGACCACAGAGACGAGGTCAGCAGTGACTCCGCCAACACACCGCGCGTCAGCAGGTCTGCAGGGTTGTCCTCCGACCTGCAGTGGGACCAGTACTCAACGGCCGTCAGATCCTGAATCTCGGTGACCCTGTTGGCCACGAACTGTCTCCAGCGCTGTGGAATACCCCTTATCCAACCAAGCGCTATCATCGAATCACTCCAGCAGACGTATGGAGTGGTTGTAGGCAGGCGTAGAGCCCGCAGCACGAGCTGCACCAATCTAGCGGTCATTAGACAGCCAAACAAACTTGTCTAGGCAGCGTCAGGCGCTTGAGAGGCGCCACACGTCCTTTAGACAGCACCAGGGAGACTGATATACCTGACGACGGTCTGAACCGAATGTACACAGCGGCGCCGTACCCTCTTGGAGACGCGTCCGAGAACGCGTGAACCTCGACTCCTGCTCCAGTCGACCAGTCAGTCGCAGACGAGTCAGAATAACAGCGCGGAACCTTCACCATCTGAAGCTTCCGGCAGTCACACATCCACTGGCGGAGCAGATCTGCACAGCTGTCCGGTAAGTCGTCATCCCAACCCAGTTTCAGCGACCACAGCTCCTGGAACAAGCAAACAATACAAATGGAGTCACGAATTCCAGAGGGTCAAACTGACGCGCCAGCACACTGAGCACCACATGCTTGGTAGGAACCACTCGCTCAGGAAGCAACTGCAACTCCAGCAAAGGAGAACGTATCATCATCGCGACACCACGTCACGCCCAGAACCTTGACACTTCCTGTCGCGTCAGCGACCGATGCCTGCTGAGCTTTTTCAAACAGGTCAGTGGAGTTGCTGCAGCATTTTGCGAGCTCCATTCCTGCAGCTGCCATGATGCAGCTGGCCTCCTGCAGCATCTCAGCTGCATGCACCTTGGAGTCTGCACCAGAGAGCCAATCATCCACATAGAGATTGTCTCTCAGCTCACAGAGAAGTGGCGAGTCCTCATATTGGGACAAGTGGTATCTGATGGTGGCGTTCATCAAGAAGGGGCTACAGGCCACTCCCATCGCCACTCTCTGAAAGCGCATCACCCTGGTGTGGCCTTCCCTGCATCACAGGAACCGGTGCACATCCTGATCCCTGTCAGCCAGACGAATTTGATGAAACGCCTTCACTATGTCAGCCGACAGACCGAACTTCCACCTGCTGAAGCGAAGCAGAACCTCCTGAAGGCTAGGCATGAGCATGGGCTGAGGAGTGTGGCTGAGCGCCTGACTATGGCGGCCGCCACATAGTGAGCTCCGTCTTCATCGCTCTGTTTATCGTGTCTGTGGGGCCATTCCGCTACGAGGGATGTGCCCATCCGTGCAATAAGTGATCGTGAATCAAGTGCTGTGATTGACAAGTGATGGTCTGCATTGTATCGCATATTACCATGTGCATGTCGAGATCAATGAACCACCAAGGAAGGGTCACGGGTGAACGCCCTGCGTTCTACCGTTCTCAGAAGAGTCCACCGGTTCGATGCACCAATCAAGATCGCCGCCGTCGGCTGTCTACTGTCTCTACCGTCTACCGAAATCAGCTGACCTTACCGAGACCGAGGTCACGCCACCTTGGGAGCGGCCGGCTGTGCCGCGCAGCCAGCGGCCCCAGTCACCGCCGAGGGAGGAGAGCTGGCCGCCGTCTGCAGTGGCGCCGTGCCGGGCCGCGGGAGGCGGATCAGCGGGACGGCCGGCGGTGTTCCGGCCGCGGCCGCGTCCTCGTCCAGCTGCCGCGTTTCCCGTCACCTGAGCCCGTCGCTGCCGTCACCCAGGATATACCGGTCCATGTGGGGCGGCGCCCGGCTGGGTCGGGGGCGGGTGAGCGGCCGACCGACCCGGCGCCGGTGGCTCACTCCCCTCCCGCTGCCTGGCGCTGCCGCCTCGGCTGACCCTGCGTCAGACACGCCGCCTGGCCGCCGGCCGTCCAGCTGGCGAGGCGCCTACATCGGCAGGACGGACTCTGATCCCGAACTCAGCGGACCGATCGTACCAGCGTCCGACACTGTCTGCCACCACTGATGCACCTGACGCAGCTCAGATAAAGGTTCATGTTCTGAATGTGCAGTCACTTCTACCCAAGCTGCTGGATATCACTGCTGATGTGACGGAGACCGAGCCACATGTTCTCTGTTACACTGAGACTAACCTCAGGAGCGCCACACCCAACAGGCTGATACCTGTACCCGGAAATAGCGAGAGAATCCATCGGTCAGACAGGAAGGTGGGACGGAAGAAATGTGGCGGAGGCGTTGCAGTTTTTGCCAAGAATTCTCTCGAAACGGAAACGGTGTTGAAAACCTCTGAACTCAATGGCTCACACATGGAGACCGTGTGGGTAAAAATAAAACTAGATCAGCGCCGCTCTGTAATAATCGCATGCATCTATCGCTCGCCTAACACCACAGCTGCCCAGAATGAGAAAGATTTTGACGAAGTCGAAAGACAAACGGGCGAAATCATCCAGCGACATACTCCATCGATGATAGTCATCAGCGGCGACTTCAATGCCGACCCAGAAACGAACCCAGCAGGTGCCCGCAAACTGGATCAGATATCAGTCAATTTTGGTATGCGAATGCTGGTTCAGCAGCCCACATTCTACCGTGGAGAAACAGCATCAAGGCTCGACAACATACTGGTGTACAGCAGATCCGCGAATGATCTCGTGGCCGAGTGCGAAGTTGAAAGGTGTCCGTACACGGCTCACCACCGCAAACTGACAGCGTGTATCAAAGTACCGCGTTACAGGCAATCACGTCCGTCATACTGCATGCTGAGAGACTGGAGACGGATGGAGGAGGCCTGTTTCCAAGCTGACTTGAACGCCATCAACTGGAGCCGGTCCGTCCCCAGATCGGACCCGTGCGAGACACAGTGGGACAAGTTTGTCCACAGCGTGGAGTCCGTCCTTGACCGCCACGCTCCAGTGAGAACTGTCAAGATACGGAATCCTGTACCGCCACCGATCACCGATGACACCCGTGATCTGATCGTTTGGCGCCGGCAGGCTATCGCTGCAGGCGACGAGGAGAGTTACGCGGTGCTGAACACCCAAGTGAGGCGGGCCATCAGGAGTGACTACCGCCGCGACATCAAGCGGCGAGTCGAAGAAGCTCCACCGTCAGCCCTCTGGCGGCAGCTACGACCAGTCATCGCACCGAAGCTCAGCGCCCCAGCCCAACCCGAAAACCTGACAGCCGATGACCTGAACCGGTACTTCACCACCGTGGGTGAGGAGACGCACCAGGCCGTCTTCCGGACGTTTCAGGCGTCTGGCAGGCGTGCTCTGTCTCCTCGTCTCCCTCGTGTCCACGCAGACGCGCTCCGGCTCGTCCCCATCACCCTGGAACAGCTGAGGCGAATAATCTACACGCTGCCGCACAAGATATCAGTAGCAAATGGAGTCATCGACATCCGGCTGGTTAAGCTAGCCTTCCCCATCATCGGACGAGTCCTGCTTCAAATAATCAATAAAAGCATCGTATCTGAGGCAGTCCCGGACAGCTGGAAGATGGCGGTAGTCATTCCGCTTCACAAAAAAGGCGAATTAACAGCTGCAGAAAACTTTCGGCCCATCACTAACGTTCCAGTGATCAGCAAAATCATGGAAAAGGTGGTCTGCGCCCAAGTCGACTCCTATATGAATCGGAACAGCCTGTACAGCCCAGATCAGCATGGATTCCGCAGCGGACACAGTACAGCAACGGCACTGATCAGCGTTACTGATCACCTTCTGGGAGCGGTTGATCGGGGAGACATCAGTCTTCTGACGCTGATTGACCTCAGTCGGGCATTTGATGTCGTCCATCACCAGACGCTCTTGGACCAGCTACAACTACTCCAGATCGCCCCTGGATGGTTCCGGAGCTACTTGAGCGGTCACCGGCAGTGTGTCAAGCTGGCGGGAGGTGAAACATCGGCGCTGCTCCCGATCAACATAGGAGTTTTCCAGGGTTCTTGTATGGGACCGATGCTGTACAACATCGCCTCCATCAGCGCTGCCTGCTACGTACCGACAGACGTAGACGGCTTCCTCGTCCGAATGGCCAGATACGCCGACGACACTCAGGTGGCTATCTCGGGACCGAAAGAGAGGCTATCCTGTACCGCCACCGATCACCGATGACACCCTTGATCTGATCGTTTGGCGCCGGTAGGCTATCGCTGCAGGCGACGAGGAGAGTTACCCAGATATGCAGACGGCACTGGAGGGAGTTCTCGACACGCTGGCTACATATTTCCTGCAGAATGGGATGAAGATTAACGCTGCCAAAACCGAACTGATGGTCGTCGGGGATAAGTTTGCTCTACAATCTGCTGCAGCAGAGCCTGCTCGAGTTGTGTTCATCGGAGAGACCCTCCAACCTGTGTCTTCAGTACGAAACCTCGGCGTTATGTTCGACAGTCGTTTAAGTTTTGAGCCTCATATAGATAGCATCGTCAAAAAAAATCGGGATTCTTATAGGCCTTATGCACGCAAAGCACATGATACCGGCTCAAGTACTGCCGACTGTTGTGAACGCGTTAGTCATGTCCCATGTACGTTACTGTAGCCAAGTATTCGGCTGTGCCAACAAAAACCGCCCTGAAACGACTACAAAAAGTGCAAAACTTCGCTGCTAGGTTGATATCAGGCCGACAAAGATACCAACATGTGTCCGATGCGATAGAGAACTTGGAGTGACTCCCTATCGCAGCGATGGTGGACTTTAATTATTTGTGTCTCCTGCATAAAATCGTTATGACCAATGAGCCCGAGGTACTTAGGCGAGAGGTGCGTTACAACAGAGATGTAGTTGAACGCAGAACCAGACACTCAGACTGCCTGTACTTGTCTCGCTTTCGCACTAACATTGGCAAAAAAACTTTTAGGCACCGGGCATGTGTGCTGTACAATGAACATGTGATCGGATCTGAGTTGCAGGGCATGTCATACGCGCGCTTTAAGAAAGTGTTGAAAGCTTGTCTTCTCACTTAAGATTTTAGAAGATTTTATATCGTCACCTTAGTATTGTTCTTTGTAGGTACTTCAATCATTTTAGCGTATACAAATATTTTTGCTTTGTGCTGTTTTAGGTTGTGCTTTTTTATTTCATCTACCATTTATGAGCAGTTGTGATTCTTAACATGTGAACCTATGTCTGACGAAGGCTCATAATAGCCACATCCTTGTGGATGAGTGTCAATGATGTACAATAAATAAATGGGACCCACCTCCAACACAATCGTTCAGGGAGAGACTGTTCGGTCCCCCAGCTGAAGCATCAAAGACTGGTCGCACCTTGATAGAGCTGGTACCCACCTTCACCACAGGCCTATGAGGAAGATAAACTGTGGGCCGCTCTGACACCGCCTGCTCTGGAGGAGGCACCTCAGTGATCACCCCATCACTATCCATCTCCTGCAGAGCAGCATCATAACCTGCCTGCAGCTCAGGGTCCCTGGAGAGCTTACGAGTGAGACTAGCAAACCTGGACTCTGCTGCCACTCGATTGTCCATCAGCTGATCAATCAAATGATCCTTCTTCCATGGCAGCTCAACTACATATCTACCAGACTCGTAGCTCACACTGTTGTTGAAATCAGACAACACACTGGACTCATCATCATCACATACACCAAACCCCTCCAATGACAACATGTCTCCCACACAGGGAGGGCACCGAATCATGTCGCTCATTGTCAGCAAAGCGGGACTCCCTGTCACTGTGTCACCAGGGGTCCCCTCCGCTCGACCAGACAGCACCCACCCGAAGGCTGTCTCCTGTGCCACAAGGCCCTCCAAGCTCCGGATCAAGCCTGCTCTTACCAGAGACCAATAGTTGTCTTGCCCTACCAGAATGTCTATTTGCTGGGACCCAGACGAGAAGTCATCAGCCAGCTCCACATGTCTGAAGGAATGGAGGAGGCTGGTGTGCACACGAGGACGCACCAGTGGTGCACAGATCACTGGCACCTGCACCGCCTGGATTGTCTTCACTGCTGGCACAGATATATTTCCACCAGTCACATCAAGCTCAAACATGTTACACACACCACTAAATTTCCCACCACCAAATGCAGCATAAGTCATCTTAACGGACCCCTTCCATTTTCCCTGGACCTTTCGCATCAGCTGCTCAGAGACATACGTTCTATCAGACCCAGAGTCAAATATGAGCCTAGCCTTTACAGGTCCAGATCCAGACATGACATTGACAGAAGTAGTTGGTAAAAGTGAACAGTAACCATCAGTGGTACACGACAGTGATGCTCCCGGTGCAGGGTGAAGCCCCTTGCCTGACCCTCCCTGAACACTTGCTCCCCCCGTAGCAGCATTGGAGGCAGGTTCCATCACACGTAGGGTGCGTTTGGGCTCATCATTTGACTGCATCTCATGACAAACAGCACTGGGTACAGACTTCAGCACACGTAGGCAACACATTGTATGATGTCCTTTACAGTGAGGACACCTAACATTACATGACCTGGCATTGTGCTTAGAGCTCAGACAGCAAAAGCACAAACCTCTAACCTTGACCTGCTGATACCTGTCATAACAGCTGAGGTTGAACCAGGTTGGACACTTGTCCGACTGATGCTGCTGCTGGTAGAAGCAGCAGCTGCTCACTTCCGTTGACGCCTGCAGAGCAGCAGCAGCAGGCCTGCCAGATGACAGCCATTTCCGCCTCAGTGGCGACAGGATCTCAGGTACAGCAGCCCGCCACAGGCGCTGCTGAGGTGAAGTTGCAGCTGGACAGGTGCTGGCGTAGCTGCCTCGCTCAAGCCTCTTCACTTCTTCTTACAGGAGCTGGAGGAAGTGGTTCAATTGGCTCTCCTTCCCCTCCGAGCCTCTAGCTCACTCCATCCTCACTGATTCAGGTAACTTGGAGATGACCAGAGGTGTGAGGGACAAACTATACTGGTTACCCTCTACCCCGAGTCCCTCAAGACTCCTGATGTGAACGAGGTGTGTGTCCTGAAGTTCCCTCAGATCCTTGACTCCTTTGATACTGAGCATTTCTTGAAGGTGAATGAATCTCAACTTTTCAGGGCGACCAAACCTTCTCTTCAGTATGTCACATGCTACCTCAAAGTTTGCAGAGGTTAACGATAAACCATCATTTTACTTTGTAGCCTCATCACAGAGCAGTGAACGTAGGTATGCAAACTTGTTGATGTCAGGCGTTTCTGTCTTCAAGACACAGGCCTCAAACGATTACCAGAATGAGGGCCAGTGTTCATACCTGCCATTGAAGACGGGCAACTTTGGCAACGACATCAGCAGGGGCCCTCACATCCTTCACTGTACTTGTGAGCTTAACCTGCAGCTTGTTCCGTACCTTGCAAAATGAGTCTTTGAAAAGGGCGGCTTTCTCTATATCGTCACACAACCTTTCCTCTTCAATCATTCACGCAACTCTTGATTGCGCAGCTTCAAAGGCTGGCATGCGTTTGTCAAAATCGACCAGGACAGCTGCAGCTTCTGCCCGCCACTCATCACTATCAACATACTCAACAATCAATTCCTGCAGTCTGTTACCTGCTCGAGATAACCAACCCTTCGCTGCAGTTCTTGAACGTTCTTCCATTGTTCGTTCCCTGGTTTCGGCACCATGTAACTGAATTTCTCCTTTTCTTTCTTGCGTCCCAGTCTAATCACACTTCAGTTGACTCTGGTTAGGTATATTACACCCAGTGTAATATTATTACACCGTAAACGGCCGTGAAGCATCCGACGGGCGCGCGGTGTATGATCTGCTGCGCGCGATGACCGGTGATACGGCGGCGGTTGAGTTATTAGGTACCTGATGATATGTGTTAGAGTTGGCGCCTAGAGTCAAGCTCCCCAGCTTTTGCGCCAGCTCTACCTTATGTATACCATATAAATATGTTATAAAACAATAAACATGTTGATGATGATGACGGCACCGGATCCCGAACCAAGAGTAACCGAGTCAGCCAAAACTTCTCCGAGACAGTAGTGCGCCACATTCACACGCACTGCCTTACACCAAATGACTACGCCGCGTCACAAAGAAACGAAGTTATCTCTCCATAGCATACAAAGAATAACCACATCGACCACAGCGCCCTCCATTCTCGGGCGGTCTCCAAACGACGCTTCTAGATGGCAGTGATGCGTGGTGCGTGAATTCGTCAACATCCATTGTGCTTCGCTCGGCTTCGCTCGCGAAACGTCCATCCAGGCGTCTAACTGAAAATGTTTCGCTTGATATGTGGTGGCAATCCTTACCGGGGAGTTTTCATCATGCGACATAAATTGCCCTCGATTCGTCGGGAGCGACAAATATCGCCATTTATAGACCTCTGGGTACCATACACCAGCAACAATCAATAAAAGCTGTCTGGATATAGGTTAGCTATGACCTTTGCACCACATATTTCACTAATGATGATGCTTTGTGACTGTGTTACGAATGTCTGTCACGAAAAAAATACATGACGGCTGGTTGATAGGAAAGTTAGAAATGTGGATGAACGAAAAATCACCCCTACATACTGTTGATTTTACTGGTATCTTGTGTATCGTAGTACGATATATTGTAAGCTATACGTTTAACGATAAATATGTAATTGGTAACGTAGCAAAATATATCGTAACGTAATTCGGTAGCGTCGCTTTGGCCTAAAAACCATACGTAGCGTAGCGTAATTCAGTAGCGTAGGCCATCACTGCTTGTCAGACCGACACAATGGGTACCAACCTACGGGTGGGGAAACCACCTTTTGTGCCTATCGCGACCGTAGCGCCACGTGGTGGCAAGGGAAGTGCATTAGTATACCGACTGTACCTCTGCTGCAAGAACGCCCCGCCAAGACTGTCAATGTCAAGGAAAACTTAGATGTGGCCGATACCGTCAGGCACGTAGCCAAGGGGGGGGGGGCGGCCGCCCCCCTCTGGAGGTCAGGAGGGCCCTTTTTGGCGCGCGATGGCCTTTTTCGGCGCGCGCAGCGCGCCGAAAAGGGCCGACGAGACCGCGCGAAGCGCGGTATCATAGGCTCTTTACTACACGAAGCGTGGTCTTTAGAGAGTTTAGAGGACTTCAGAGGCCCTTTAGGGCCAGCAGGGCCCTCCCTGAAAGACCAGAGGGCCCCTTGGACGTTCAAAAGAGCCCTGTGCATGTCAGAGAGGCCCCTGGCCAGACCGAAAGGGCCCCTGAGCGGGTGAGAGGACCCCCTGAGCACGTCGAATGGGCTCCCTGAACACGTCGAATGGGCCCCTAACCAGCACAGAGGGGCCCTTGGGCAGGTTGAGAGGCCCCTGAGCATGTCGACAGGGCGACAAAGCGGCCAGCGCAGTCCTTTGCCAGGTCATAAGGGCCCCTGAGCAGGTTGGAGGGCCCCTGTACAGACCAGAGGGCCCCTGGGAAGTTAAGAGGGCCCCTGTCCAGGTCAGAGGGGCCCTGACCAGACCGAAAGGGCCTCCAAGGTAGGTCAGAAGGGCCCCTGAACATGCCGAATGAGCCCCTAGCCAGCACGGAGGGGCCCCAGGGCAGGTCGGAGGGCCCTCTGAGCATGTCGCAAGGCGACAAAGCAGCCAGCGCAGTCCCTTGGTAGGTCGGAAGGGTCCCTTAGCAGGTTAAAGGGCCCCTGGAGAGACCAGAGGGCCCCTGGAAAGTTAAAAGGGCCCCTGCGCAGATCGGAGGGCCCCCTGACCAGACCGAAAGGACCCCTGGCCGGGTAAGAAGGGCCTCTGAACATGCCGAAGTGGTCCCTGGCCAGCACGGAGGGGCTCCAGGGCAGGTCGGAGGGCCCCTTGAGCATGTCGGCAGGGCGACAAAGCAGCCAGGGCAGGCCGACCAGAAGAGTCGCTGGGCCGATCGGAGGGGCTCCTGGACAAGTCTGAGGGGCCCCTGGCTAGACCGAAAGGGTCCCTGGGCCGGTCGGAAGGCCTCTTGAACATGCCGGATGAGTTCCTAGCCAGACTGGAGGGGCCCCTGGGCAGGTCGGAGGGGCCCTGAGCAGGGGCGGTGGATTACGGGGCCAGGGTACCCAAAATGCCTCCCAGTCGAAAATCCTGGGGGGCATAAAGGTAGTTTAGCCCCCCCAGATTTTAGCCTGCTCAATCTGGGGGCAACATGACCCTTCCCCTCCCCAGGATTTGTATTTGAGGGGGATTTTGGGTACCCTGCGCCCCTCAATCCGCCGCCACTGCCCCTGAGCATGTCGGCAGGGCGACAAAGCAGCCAGTGCAGTCCCTGGCCAGGTCGGAAGGACCTCTGAACAGGCCGAATGGGCCCCTTGACACACAAGAGGGGATTCTTGGAAGGTCAGAGGAGTCTCTGGTGAGACCGGAAGGGTCAAAGCACGTAGCGATCCCAGATGAAGATTAAATACAAAGAGGACTTACTCCACAATAAAAAATATCCACAAAAAAAGCACACAAAAAAACGGAGCTTTCGGGTATATTGTAACACCCTTCGTCAGGGTGCTAAAATATACCCGAAATATCCGATTTTATTTTGTCCTGTAGAGTAAGCCCTCTTTGTATTATATATATCACCCACTCCACGTCATGTCTTTTCGCTTCGCGGGTCCCAGATGAGTCCCTGAACAGGTCGGAAGGGCATAGAAAAGGTCAGAGGGGCCCCTAGACGATCTGAAGGGACCTTGGGCCTTTCAACAGTAAGAATACAGTTGTACAGGGAATAAAACTCAAAATTGTCGCGCCGCTCCGCGGCGCAATTCAACTACAAATTCAATTATATGCGGGTTAGGAAAAAGATCGGTCAGTTTCTCGGCGCATTTATGTGTTATGTTGCTACTTTCCTATATTATTGGGCAAAATAGTTCACTTTAGCACTTTTTCCCCGCACTTTAAACGCACAATATAGCAATTTTAGAGGTCCGCACCATACGCAATGCGACGCATTAATGAGAAAGCAGCCCAGGGCATAATACTCAAAAAAATTGCGGCGCTCCGCGGCGCACTTTGTTTCAGAGTTCCAGGTCTTGAGCTTAAAAAAAAATATTCCAGGTTGGTATAGCTGATTCCAAATTCGTGTCGCTGGTTCCAGCGTTGATGTGGCAGTTTGCTAACTCCAGCTCCTAAACGTTGGTATGGCCCATGCCATACCTGCCATACTGCATTTTCCAGCCTTATAACGTGCCTTTTCATGCGTTTTTTTGGGGGGAGGGGCCTTGCAACGCTTGGGAAGGGGCCCTTTCAACGCTCGGGAAGGGGCCCTTTCGAGGCGCCGCCCCCCCCCCCCCCCCCTGGACGAAATCATGGCTACGTGCCTGGATACCGTATTGCTAGTTGATGATAGTGTGCCAAGGGGTCAGTGGACAATCGGTAGAATCGAAGCTGTCAATATGTCAAAAGACGGCCTAGTGAGGGCTTGAATAAATAGCGCTGAGGGTCAGGTGTAACTATGGAGCGCCCGATCACTAAGCTTGTGAAAATGTTATAAGCGCCACTTGACAGCGGTGTACATTAGGGCACTTGGTATATTTGCGCGTGCGAGTGTTGAAAGCAGTGTTTCAAGGGCAGGGTGTTGGATATTATGTCGAGAGCGCGCAGCGCAGTTTTGTCACGCGATCGCAATATGAATTGTTGCAAAGACGTTTTTGACATGTATGGTTGACCGGAGAGAATGTGACAATTTTAAGGATGCAAAACTCGTAAACGAGTGTTATTTGGGATGTTATTGGGTGATTTTTGGGTGATATAAAGGACGTAAAATGGTGTTATAAATGGCGTTGAAAGGAGAATAAGTATCAGTATGGGTCGAAATATTCATGAGTCAAATATTCGTCTTAAAATATAAATAAACCCCGTAGAAGACGTCCTTCTTATCTGCGATTAACAGAGGACTTCGAAAGCCTACGCAATGAAAATAGCCAGAAGCAAGGTTCTAAAATATGCAAAAGAAATCACGTTTCCGTGCTTAACAATGTATATTGTATATTCAAGTCACCAAAAGTTATCAACATTTCGTTCAAATACGATGCTTTTGGGGAACTGCTACCCTCTGTCCAGGGGCGGATCCAGGGAGGTGGCAAGGGGCCATGGTCTCCCAAAAGATCCTGAAACCATTATTTTCCCCCTCCTCCTCCAAAAAAAAAGATCGGACATACAGTTGCTGACGGGTTAACCCGCTGGGAGGGGGGGGGGGGCAGAATCTGCTCCCTCTCCCTTATTTTCTCAATAACTTGAAAACTATTATAGATATTGGCGTGACACTTTTAGTACCTTATGCTGCATCAATTCTACGTATTCTCTCAAAATTTCATTGAAATGAGTGTGGTAGTTTCGGAGGCAATGACGTTTTAGTTACGTCATGCCGTGCCATGTTTGGTAGACAAAACTTCACAAGAAATGGAATGACATTTTCTTAAAAATGGCTATCTCGAATTTGCGAAATTTTGAGTTTTTGACAACAACAAAAAATATTTAAAATATCAGAAAAATGTCTACAAAATCAAAATTGTCAAAGATATTAAAAAACGGTATATATATTGGAAAGGCAAGTATGAACGATACCCACACCAAACTTGAAAGCTATATCTTTATTTTTGACTGACTTACGATGGCTCCCTAAGTATGAGTAATTCATGATGTCATTTTTGTAATTGCATTGTATGGCGTTTCTGACCAGATACAGACAAATAAATGCCACCACTGTATTTCTGAGATAAAGGTGGTCTAGAAACACATGCCTTTTTTTATTTAGATTAATCAATTTCAAATTTTGAACTTATGCGACCTGACCTTGACCTGAAGTTCACCTCAGGGCCATTATATGGGGTCACTAACACACCACTAGCTGACGACATGCTCCCCATAGATATTTATCACTGCCATTATCCAGCATCATGTTGAAGGATCGTCTCCGCGTTACCTATTATTCCATGTCCGTGGGTTACGTTTGGGCTGTGGTCTTGACTACCAGCTATTAAACCTGAAAATGTACCAATCTAAATATAATTGGATTACTCTGACGGTGCCGGGTGGGATATAACCTCGACATTAGAGCAAAACAGTGCTGATATCGATTCAACCAGAATGCAACTTGCATAGACGAAGCGGTCATCTACTGGTGGTGGAAGGGAGGGGGGGGGAGGGGGTCAGTTTACAGGAGGCCAGTTTGAGCGATATCCAGCGCGGCCTTTTCGCTCTTTTTATAACACTGATCTGAAGTGCCTCGTTCACTGGAAACCGTTCGTTAAAACTCCTTGCGTTTAAATTCGCCGTAACTCCTCATCGCATATTAGCACACATTACCGCCGGCATAATCGTTTTCTATCAGCAGCTGGTAAGATAATACAACGTATAGCTAAATAGGTCGCATATTCTCGTGTAAATTACCTAATGCTTACTGACGGGTTGTTTAGATACAACTTCATGCCAGGGATGTAGGAACGTCACGAAAGGTGAGAGGGCCAGTGAAACTTTGATCTCGTCTTAAGAGAAACTCAAGATTACACAGGATTTCTTTCCAGATTTGGGCTCTTCACGCCTTGGTGAACATTTTGTCGTAGAAAATCCTCACAATGTAAAATAAAATATTTTTCCAAAACATTTGGCCTAAAAGTGATGGGGCCATGGCCTGCTGCCCCCCCCCCCTTGTTCCTACGCCTGTGCCTCATACAGGTGGTTAGTACTCGTGCAACGTTATTATCCAGCATCAGTTTCTGGAATATTCTGGAATATGCTGAGTCGTTATATATGACTACAAAAGTATATCCTGCGTTGTTTCTCCGAAAAGAGCATGGCAGGATAACAAGGCAATATAGCATACAACCACACGAAAGGCTAGTGAACACACACACGCAGGCTAGTGAACTACAGTCTAAGGTTTTACGCGACTGCATTCTTCTCATCGACCGGTACTCAAAGGAATACGAAGCAGCAACGCAAACATGGCCGACTGTGCATTTCTGGTACATTCTTGAACATACTTACATAATATGCTGAGCCGTATACTACAAAGATATATCCTGAATTTTTTTCTCAGAAAGAATACAACTTAATTTCCGAAAACTGTTCATTTTGTAATTATTTCCCAATTGATTATATACAGGAAGAACTTAACCCGCGCACTGCAAGGGGTTGATTTCCGCCCCCCCCCCCCCTCAGGTTTTTCACGGATAGCGAAAAAACAGCGGCGCTCAGCGCCGTAGGGTTTTGACACACCTGTTAGGACATCAATTGCGCACACTTTGAGAAAAAAATAACCTCGGGTCATCTCAGGTCAGGTCACCAGACCAGGTCAAGTGACCCCACCTCCAAAAATGTTTGCAGTTGTGCCAAAGCCAGAGTAGTTTCTCATCGATCAGTTTGAAACTTACAGGATGTCATGAGGGCATCAGTACTTACAATTTTTTATCTCGGAATTTTGATATCGGTGACCTAAAGTCATGTCAATTTCGTAACCTCCCATAATAAGTCATTGGGGAAATATACAAATGCTTCCTATTTCAAGGATATGCATGCTATTAGTCCAATTACTTCTGGATCATGTTATTATAGCATATTATTGATGATCCAAGTGTAAGTTTTGTTCAGTGACCCCTATGGGGTCATTTGAGGTCATGCGAGGTCACCATCACTTTTTTTGTCAATTACTCCCGACATAATGAAGATAGAGAAGTAAAACAGACAACAATGTGTTTGTCTCGTCGAGACACGTCTTCCCATATGCAACATGTCTTACGTGGGTCACCACCTGACCTTGACCTGAGGTCAATTTTTTTAGTTGACTTAACAAGGTCACCATGTATATAATTAGAAGCACCATGATGATATAGACACAATGGCGTAAACAGTGTTGCGTTATCTTTATTAAGTAAAAAGTAAATAGCGAAAAACTATTTGCAAAAAAAACAACTTTTTTTCTTCTTCTTTTTACCTCTGGAGCCTCAAATATTGATCTGAGGTCAATTTTGAGGACACGTGGTCGATTTAAAATTTCACTGGCTGGCGTTCGATTTTTTCCGTTTGTTTCTAACTAGCATAGTTTCCGAGATATATGTGAATATCTGGAGCGATGTCCTAAAACAGGAAAAACTGGAACATTTGACCTTTGATGACCTTGGTGACCTCAATTTTGACCTGACCTAAAACAATACTGAATACTTTCGATAGAACTTGTATCAAGATATAAAATGACGTTTTCCGCTTGTCGCTACGTAGCGTAGTTTTCGAGATCTCACGGGGGGCGGAAATCAACCCCCCTGCAGTTCGTGTTCGGCGCAAAGCCCCTGCAGTGCGCGGGTTAACCACACACAGTGTGGCATCAGATGTTTAATAATTACTGGGCTCGAATCTTCCAATTCTTCTTTAGCAACAGCCAAGAAATATACCACGTGATGTAAAACATTCGGCAAGCGTGAGTCGAAATTGGTCCCCAGGTGACGTCATGTCTGCGCAGTCTTTATCTCTAGTAACCTTGTATGCTAATTGGGCTATACTAAGCTGAATGTACGCAAAGGGACGAAAATTGCTGTATAATGTTGAATGAGCTGACTAACTCACTAAGAATAATTAATATATACTGGGATGATCAATAACATGGCAATATTTATTTTGTATATATATATATATACAATGGCCGAAATTACAGAATCGAGCTTTCGTTTTTACAACATCTTCAAGATTATGACAAACGCAACCATCTCATGAATATAGATCCTAAGTCTATCCTAAGCCTACCATCTCTCGGTAGCGCTAAAGCGCATGGGTACGTCCCGCGCCTGTGGTCCTGACGGCATAACCGTCCAGATGCTGAGAACAACTTTTCCAGTGGTGGGACCGCACTTGCTGAGGCTCATAATTTTTTTTTTAATAATTTTTTAATTTTTTTTATCATCATTAATTGTGACTTGCCCGACCAGTGGAAGGCTGCTACCGTTACCGCTCTCCATAAAAAGGGTGACACTACGGACCCCAATAACTATCGCCCAATTTCAGTCCTTCCCGTCGTGGCGGAGTTATGTGAGCGTGTGGTCTGTACCCAATTGATGGCTTACGTGACGACCCACCATGTACTGTGCTCTCAGCAGTACGGTTTCCGGCCGGGACTGTCCACGGAGGCGGCCCTGCTCGACGCTGTCACTTACGTAACAGACAACGTTGACAGAGGCATGATGACGACACTCGTCACAGCTGCACGTCTAAGGCCTTTGACAGCGTCGAGTACGGCCGTCTCCTGGACAAGTTGGAATTGTATGGTGTTCAACGTGAATGGTTCTCGGCCTGGCTGCAGGGGCGTACCCAGATCGTGCGGGGTGGTTCAAGCGCGCTAGACGTGACTCACGGGGTGGTCCAAGGGTCCATCTTAGGTCCTGTACTGTTTTTGCTCTTCACCAACGATTTGCCGCAGCACCTCCCATATGGAAGGATCGTGATGTATGCTGACGACGCCCAGTTCCTTGACGCTGACTTTCTATCAAACACCCATGCTCTAAAAACTCGTGTTGAAAGTTCTCTAGTCATAGCTATGAAGTGGTTCACACAGAACCGTCTAAAAATTAATCCGACCAAAACGGAGATGATCTTAGTCCGCCCCTGTAGCTCAGTTGGGAGAGCGCCGGGCTTCTTTCACCCGGTACTGGCAGCCCGGGTTCGAGTCGCTTCGGCGCTCGCTATTTGCCCCTGACTGGGATGGCCTGTGGCCGGTGGCAGCGGTCACGCTCAAGGTCAGGTGACGTCAGAGGGCGGGGCGGACCGTGTCCAGTTATGTCGGGCACGTAAAACTTTCGCTTCTAAATTCTGCCGGACGCCAGGAATTGCTTGATCGGGTGGTGGGGTCAGGGCCTGCGCAACAAGCTATGCTTAGCGCGGGGCCTGACCTCGGCAATCCATCCATTCAAAAACATTCGGACTAAATTTATTATAAAAAAAAAAAAATCTTCCGGAGATCTCGCCGTCAAAACGTCACCATCGACTTCTCTGTTCATTTCGGCAATTATAAAATTTCGCCCTCACAGAGCGTCAAGGTGCTTGGTGTCGTCATCGACTCACGCCTAACATGGAACAGCCACATCGCGTCTGTTGTTCAGCGTTGCTACTGTGTTACAGCGTTGCTACGTTGCTACTGTGCTACTCCCTCACTGATATTGGTGGGTCTGGTGGGTCTGGCGCGAATCCGACATAAGCTGCCGAAATGCATCAGACGTCTGTTGATAGAGGCTCTCGTCTTCCCCCACATACGTTATTGCATAATGGTGTGGGGCAACTGTACCGCAGCATAGAAGCTGCGCGTCCAAAAGGCGACTCACTTCGGTGTCCGCATCGTGGCCGGACTCGGCCGGCGCGACCTCCGTCATTGCGGCGTCACCCCGTCATTGCGTGAGCTGGGGTGGCCTAGTGTTGAGGAAATGCTCACCGAACGCGACATTGCCACAATGCGCCACATCATCACTTCCCCCAGCGCCTCAGAACTGTTGCGCCAGCGAGTGTTGCGGCGCGCCGACGTGTCCGACCGCCGCACGCGCGCCACTGATGGCGGCCAGCTTGAGCTGCCCCGCGTGCGGACGGAGTTCGCCAGGCGCAGCTTCCTGTGCCGAGCCGCGCGCGCATGGAACGGCATACCGCCAAAGGCTGGACAATAGCTGCCATAAAAACCATGTAATGGAGGATCCGAACACATTAGCTGTATTTGTATCTGTACCATCACTAATAATAATGGTGCCTTTTCCCTGGAAACCGCTGTGTGTGTTCTTCGTTTATGTATAACAATTTATTATTTGTTGCAGGTCATCTTCATGGGAAACTTCCTTCGCGTTAATGAAATATCCATGCAACTTCTGTCGTTTGCCATGGACTTCTGGTCGTCGGGGCAGATGAAGGCACTCTTCCTAGAGCACGAGGTATGAGGGTTATGGCAACTGGGCACAAAGTCTGATGCCAGGCGGAATAGACAGAGTCTGATGGATCCATCTATCCATCGATGGAACTTCACCTAGAAATTCGGGTTCATAACTCGCCCAATTAGTTAATTTGTCCCCATGAGCTGCTCTGTGCCTGCAATTAGAGCCCTTCACGGGACACATTTTCAGCCCCCATTCCCGTTCCAGCCCATTCAGCCAGACCCAAACCAGTTTCAATCCGAATTCATAATTGATGGGGCTCCCGTTCCTACCCGTTTCAGCATATTGTACTTTCTGTGGTGCTAAACAATTATATGGTCTTTCCCATGACCCGTTTCAACCCGTTAATTTCCCAAAGTTTGCCCCATTCTCACCCATGCCCGTCCCGTTCCCATTCCCGTGCGGGATTCCCATTCCACGAAGGGCTCTACCTGCCATCAATCGTTGTCGTCAGAAGTAATCGTATTCTGACGGATTTCGTTTGATTAAAATCTTCCGGGACAAAGTTTGTCCCTTGAACTTTACTGACATGCCAATGCCAATGTTTACTTTTTTAAATGATCAGCACAGGTAGTTTGTGCGAAACTGTGCTGAAACCTGAAAGTCAGATACACCATACATCACTGATGCATGCCTTGCTGCTGATCAACATGCTGTATAACCGCGGAGGTGGAACATGACAGTGTTTGAGAGCATAGGCGTAGGAACGGAGGGGGGGGGGGGGGGGCACGCCCCCCACACTTTTCAGGCTGGGGGGGGGGGGGCTAGCAATGTTATCTGCCTCCCCCCACACTTTTTAATGATTTATCCTCCTTCGATCACTGATATTGGTTCGGTATGAATGCTTTAAAGTTGCGAGAATACTGATGAACTTACACCCCCGCAATACCATAACCCATAAGCATAAGAACCGGGGCGGGGAGGTCAAGGCCCCACTTTTTAGGCTGGGGATCAAACAATATTAACTGCTCCCTACTTTTGAGCGGTTTCTAACTCTTCAATCACTGATATTGGTTCGATATGAATGCCTTAAATTTGACAGAATAGTAATTAATTCACAACTTCACAATCATAGGCGTAGGAACGGGGGCTGGGGGCCATGGGCTTTGAGGCTGAGGGCCAACAATGATAACTGGCCCCCTCACTTTTGAGCGATATATCCCTCATCCCTCCCTCACTGATATTGGTTTGAGATGAATACCTTGAAGTTGGCAGAATAACTATTAATTTACGATCTCCCGTAGGGAAGGGGGGAGGCGCATATGCCCCACTTTTAAGCCTGGAGGCCCCAACAATGCCCCTTCACTTTTGAGAGCCTTAAAGGGATTATACGGGTTTCCGTCCTGAAAGTAAATTCACTCTTTTGCAGTTGTATGAGCTTTAAACACGTTTAAGACATATAACAGGGACCTCAATGCTCATTTAGTCCATTATTTCAGCAATTATCAGCGTTAGAACTTGGGCGTTTTTCGAGAATAGTATCAGATAACGAGTACTTGATCAGCACTACTGTCCACCACTTTTATCTTAAGATCAATTTTAGAGTTTTGAATTATCTGCAAGTCGTACACTGGATCACAAAATTATTATGCAATTCAAAACTGACGGGACTTTGTATTACTACACACGGTTCGTTGAGGTTTTGTGTTGTAGTTTTCTTTTCTCTGGCCTTTAGCGTTGAGAATTTGGTGGTGGCGTATTAATTTTTTGCCATGAAAATTCATGAAAAATATAGAATTTTATGGGAAAACTAGGTAACTGCTGGTGTCGTTGGAACAAAACAAGATTATTTTCTTTCAAATATTGCTTATTTACCGGAAATGTGCCATAAGTGAGGTGTTTTATTAGCATAAAGGAGATGACTGGCTCTGCCTCAGCCGGTCCTGCAGAAAATACGCGGTGGCATCAGCGCGCACTCTGGAATGTCCTTACGTGCAGAGGAGGTCATTTCCAGAAAAATGTGGCTACCGTGGAACTTCTACCACCTTTATAAGTACGTTTTACTATGTAACTCAATTATTCTGGGGGAAAAACGTATAATCCCTTTAACCCTATTTGTAACAGGGGGGGGCGGATTCCACCCCCTCATGTTTTTCGCAGATATCTCCCGAACGGCTAAGACCAGACCCATGAAATTTTGGGACTTTTCTTAGAATTGAATTTGTCATATGGAGTCAAAATTTTGCGTTCTTAACCTGAACAGAGACGGTTTCAGGGCACGTTTTTGTGAAGGTTCTGCCGCGACATTTGGAGATAATACTGAAATGCGATCTTCACGTTTTCTTCCTAACTGCCTCAAGTATGAAGGAGTTACATCAGTTTACGGTGATTGAAAAAGTGCAAATTAGTTGATGTTAATGAAATATCATAAAAATTCCATGGCAGAGGCGGTTTCAGGGGCTTCTAGGGGGGGGGGTTCCAGGAAGTATTCAATGGTTGGTTGGAAGCCAATAGAGCGATGTAAGGGACATTTATAGCTATCAAGATGTAAAGGATAGCTTCTCCTTCCATTATTTGCATAATGTATTACATATAGAGTTGCAGGGGCGTGTTCAGGCACATGAACAGGGGGTGACTGACATAGTGATGACGATATGCTAGCGATTACGGCGCAATAGACGGTTAGTTTATAATTATATATGCACATATGAGGCCAGGAGAGGAAATTAAGTCGTTTTTGGCAGAGGCGCGCTCAGGAATGGAAAGATGGAGCTGGCCATGGTGCTACTTACGTGCAGCAGGTGTTGTTTACTATGGAAAATCTTGAAAACTCTGTTGAAAAGCTCTGGGAAATCTGTTGAAAATCTGGGAATCACCGCATGACACAGCGACACTGTTTTTGCCCAGCGAAGCACCTGGCGCGTCGCTGAGGTAGCCAGGCCCTGGCTGGTCTAATTGGTAACATATAGTCCCAGTTAGGCCTAGCTGGAGCTCTTAACTCTAAATGGATACCCATATATTATAGAGGTTTCAAACTTGAAATTCAAAGGCCTTTCCGGTAGCCCGGTAATTGTTTGGTTAGTCGGCTATTCCCCGCTGAGCGGGAACCGTATGTCGGGGAGCTCCTGGAGGTAGAAGGCAGGGGCGCAGCCAGGGGGGGGGGGGCAATCGCCTCTCCCCCATTCGGATACAGAGGATTTAGATGACCAAGTAATTTGTTATCAGCTAATTGACCCGCTGCCACCGGCCACAGGCCATCCCAGTCAGGAGAAAACAGCGAGCGCCGAAGCGACTCGAACCCGGGCTGCCACTACCGAGTGAGGTCAGAAGACCAGCTCTCTCCCAACTGAGCTACATGGGCGGAAACAAATATAAAAGCTACATCGACAAAAAGACATTCGCCATTTTACTTTCGGCATATTCACATTTCGACAAGAAGACATGTCGACAAAATAACATTTCGGCAAAAAGGCATTTCGACCTTTTCACACGTCGACAAAGTAACATTCGGCAAAATGGCATTTCGGCTTTTTCACATGTCGACAAAATGACATTTCGGAAAAAAGGCATTTCGACCTTTTCACATGTCGACAAAATGGCATTCGGCAAAAAGCATTTCGATTTTTTAACATTTCGGCAATATGACATTTCGACAAAATGACATGTCGGCAAAAAGACATTTCGACATTTTGACACGTCGGCAAAAAGGCATTTCGACAAAAAGACATTCGCCATTTTACTTTCGGCATATTCACATTTCGACAAAAAGACATGTCGTCAAAGGGTCCTTCGACAATATGCATTCGCCAAAATGACATTCGGCAAAATAACATTCGCCAATGTGTCCGGACACCGTTTTTCGCCCGCCCCCCCCCCCCCCTCTGGTTATCTTCCGAACCAATAACCGTGGCGAGACGCGCAAGGCGTCAATCGAAAGCTCACAACGATACGCATCCAAACCATACACGAAATTTCCAAAATAAGGTCACATGTCAGGTCACGGTCAGGTCAAATATAAAATTGAGAGATTTTGGTTTTTGGGCCATACTTTCCATCCAAAGCCATAGATTGCGACTATTATCGCACAAAGTGCTCTCAAAGGTATACTACATATCCCGCATAAGCAAAAGTGGAATTGTAAGCAAAGGTCAAGGTCAGGTCACAAAAGGTCACAGGTCTACGAAATCCATGCGACACATGTTGTATGGGTTATTGTGCACGTATAATTCGATAGTAGCAGTCATTTTCACAATCTGACAACATATAAGCTCAAGGTCAGATCAAATACGGTCAAAATTTGAAATTGATCAATATAAATACAACAATGCATGTGTCTAGACCAGTTTTGTCTCAGAAATACAATGCTGACATTTATCTATTTGTATCTGGTCACTAAAAGCCAAACAAAAATGCAATGTCAAAATATGACGTCATGAGTTACTCATACTTAGGAGCGATAAGTCAGTCAAAAATAAAGATATTGCTTTCGAATTTGGTTTGTGTATTTTCCACATGTGGTTCTTCAAAATATCTTCCGGTTTTTTGAAAATGTTTGAAAGTGTAGATTTGGAGGTCATTATTTCAACAACAACAAAAATCGTTTTATTTGTATTTTGGGGGGTCAAAAACCACAATTCGCAAAAATCCGAGATCGCCATTTTGTAGCCCTTGCAATTTGCGATCTTGTGCCGTTTTTCGATTGCATATTGCTTACCATATGGCATTTGTACGGCCTGCTATGCATTTACAATTCACTAAATTCGTCGCTAAATTTGCTATATTTCGAGAGAAAAAATCGACCAAACTTCTTTATTTATGCACAGAAGACGTATAATTGATGTGAGAAAGGTATCTAAACGTCGATAGCGCCATTAGTTTCTGAGCTATTGCGAAAGTCCGTCAGGGGGGGGGGGGCTGCCAATGGCGGGTTAAGTTACCCGGAATCGGCTAACTTTAGCCACTCAGCGTTATCGATCGGATTTCTTGGCGATTTTCAGACAATGATCAATTATGTTTATGTTCCCATCGACTTCAACTAGGGAAAACCTTCCAATAAATGCGTGCATACACAAAACATGAAAATCTAGTGCGCCAGTATGCTCTGATGACAAAATGTCAGAGTTCCTGACATTTTTCATTTCCCGAGTTTCGTGCTAAAGCTGACCATTTTTAGCTGGTAAGATGCGACAATGTGCTGCTTTATTACGCAGTGGTTTTGAATGGTAAACATACCAGATCAAACAATAAGGATAAGAAAACGTATTTCCGACCTTAAAGGCAGCATTTAACCCGGCAGTCACTGGGGTATATTCTGTAACACGACTCACTGGGGGAGACTTTTGTGTAGCCCCCCCCCCCCCTGGTATCTTCAGAACCAATGATCGCAGCGGGACGCGCAAGGCGGCATTCGAAAGCGCTCAATGAGATAAACCTAACGCAAACTTAAAAATTTCAAATTAAGGTCACATGTCAGGTCACGGTCAAGTCAAACGTCAAAATCGAGGTATTTGAGTTTATGGACAATACTTGCCATCCATGTCCTTCGCGTGCGCCTATAATCACCCAAAGTGCTGTCAAAGGTATGATACATATCCCACATGAGCTAAAGTGAGATTGTTGGAAAAGATCAAGGTCAAGGTCAGGTCACAAGAGGTCACTACACACAAAATATCTACGAAAGTCATGGAGCACATGTTTCATGGATGCTTTTACGCGTAGAAATCGATAGTGGTAGTCATGTTACCACATGACTTCATTTACGTGAAGTTAGTGTCCAGTTCAGGTCAAGTTCAGGTCACTGAAGGTCAAAATTTGAAATTGATAAATCGAAATGAAAAAGGCATGCTTATATATCAGTTTTATCTAAAACAAACAGTGCTGGCATTTATTTGTCTGTATCCGGTAAAAAAACGCAATTTCAAAATATGACGTCATTATTTACCCATACTTTATATGCCATGACAGTCAAAAAAGATGATATCATTTTGAAATTTGATATGGTAGTTGCTCATATGTCGTTATCTGACATATATTCCGTTATTTTTTAAATATCTTTGAAAAATTTGATTTTATTTTATTTTATTTTTATTTGTGGGGTCAAAAACCTTTTTTATATTTCTAGTTAGCTGGTTTGTAGCCCTTGCAATTTTCTACCTTTTAGCGTGTTAGATTGCATTTTACTTCAAATGCGGCATTTGTACGGCCTGGCAAAGTTTAGCCGATTTTGGTGTCAAAATTGTGTTTAGTGACGTCACTAAATTCACTATATCTCGAAAACATTTCAGACGAAATTTTTCATTTTTTCTCAAAAGGTGTAAACATGAAGCCCGGAAAGGTACTAAAAGTTTGGCGTCGATATCTGCATTAGTTATTGAGATATTCTTAATATTACTAAGGGTGCTAAAAAAAGCAGTGACCCGCGGGTTAACCCTCCACCGTGCAGCGTCCGATCAGTGCGTGACCGTGCAGGGGGGGGGGGTACAACCCCCTAGCCTTTCGCCCCTAATTGAGCTAGAGCTTCGATTAAAAAACGAGCGTGTTGCTTGTCACGAGAGGAAGCCATTGACACCCGATTTTAAGGTCCTAGGTCATTACGTGACCTCTGAAGTCATGTCAATGACCCAAAAGTCAACCAAATTGTAAATGCGTATAATTTGAATTTAATCGAGCTAGAATCGCGAATGAGCATATAATTATGATAAATGGGTACCAAATTTTAAATCAGCGTCACAAAATGTCCTAGAAACTGCACAAATTCCAAAAAGGTCATGCAGGCCATTTGAGGTCAGTGGCCTCGGTTGACCTGTGGGGGCGCATGGCCCCAGTGGAACATATAATTATGTAAAGTGGATCCCATATTCGAATTCAGCGTCACAAAATGTCCTAGAAACTGCCAGAAGCCAAAAAGTAATATGAGGTCATCGGAGGACAGTGACCTCGGTTGACCTCTGAAAAGGTCAATCGATGTCACAATCTCAATGGAAACCACAACTGTTACCTGCAAACACCTGTGCATATGCTCCTGAACAACAAACACTCGGAAATTGCACAAGTTACAAGGATCAATACTACGGGACGCCAGTTACGCCTGACATGACCTTGAAAAACAGGTCTTAGGTCACGGGTCATGTGACCTACAAGTTCAAAATTTTCAGAATATGTGTCAAATTGTTTAAAATAGGGTACTGAAAGTTTCATCGCAATCGGTTGATATTTACGCGAGTTATTCCCGAAAAATACGAAGGGGTAGCAGCCACTCCCCCCCCCCCCCCTGCACTGGCGAGGGTTTAAGGGATTATACGGTTTTTCCCAGAATAATTGAGTTACATAGTAAAACGTACTTATAAAGGTGGTAGAAGTCCCACGGTAGCCACATTTTTCTGGAAATGACCTCTTCTGCACGTAAGGACATTCCAAAGTGCGCGCTGATGCCACCGCGTATTTTCTGCAGAACCGGCTGAGGCAGAGCCAGTCATCTCTTTTATGCTAATAAAACCACCCGTAAAATAAGCAATATTTGAAAGAAAATATACTTGTTTTGTTCCAACGACAGCAGCAGTTACCTAGTTTTCCCATAAAATTCTATATTTTTCATGAATTTTCGTGGCAAAAAATTAATACGCCACCACCAAATTCTCAACGCTAAAGGCCAGAGAAAAGAAAACCACAAAAACACAAAACCTCAACGAACAGTGTGTAGTAATACAAAGTCCCGTCAGTTTTGAATTGCATAATAATTTTGTGATCCAGTGTAGGATTTGCAGATAATTAAAAACCCTCAAATTGATCTTAAGATAAAAGTGGTGGACAGTAGTGCCGATCAAGTACTCGTTATCTGATACTAGTCCCGAAAAACGCCCAAGTTTTAACGCTGATAATTTCTGAAATAATGGACTAAATGAGCATTGAGGTCCCTGTTATGTGTCTTAAACGTGTTTAAAGCTCATACAACTGCAAAAGGGTGCATTTACTTTCAGGACGGAAACCCGTATAATCCCTTTAACCCTATTTGTAGCAGGCTCCTGGCTACCCCTATTTGTAACAGGGGGGGGGGGCGGATTCCGACCCCCCCCCCCCCCCGGAGATCTCGAGATCTACCCGTCCGATTTTCAAAAATGAAACGGTGTTTGGTTCCCCTCAATACGATCTACATTTCAAAATAATAAAAAAAAATCTAAATTTTTGATAGGGGGGCAACAGGGGGGCAAAAACCACAAATTTTAGTGGTATTTTTTATCCAAGATAGCTTTCATGTTTATTGACCGATTTTAACACAATTAATACGAATCGATAGATATTGAATTGGAAATTGATATATGACAGTGGCGTTTGAAAATGCAAAAATCATAGGCGTGTGCAGGTCACTCTATGGGGTGAAGTAAATGCGTAATACAACCATTTTTTGATGTGTTTTTTTCATGAATGAAATGGTATGTGATTGTGACATTAGACAAAACAGTTAAAAATCATATTTTTTGCCATAGGCGGTACCAGGTTAGTGAAAAAGGGGGTAAAATTGGAAAAAATATTAACCGCAGACAAGTTGCTACCCAGCACTATAAATATGTTACTGATCGTAGATAATTCCTTTTTGCATGTTGTACTTCATCATAGGCGTATCCAGGATCCAAACTGGGCGGCTCAATACCTTTTGATAAGTATATTATCCGCTATTATGATACTAACTAATCAACAGTGACTATTTCACTTACAACTTCAACTAACAGTGCTTACCCCCCTTTTACCCTACCTGGACTCGCCTATTATCTTATTATCGTTCGTAGAGTAGCCTGTGGTGCGTGTTTCATCCGAAAACTACAGTATGTTATGTCATTGTACGCCCATGCCTCTTAGTTTCCTTGCAATAATATGACCCCCTTTCTTCCATTCCTAAGCGCGCCTCTGAAAAAATGACTTTATTCCCTTCTCTGGCCTCATATGTGCATATATCATTATAAGCTAACCGTCTATTGCGCCGTTATCGCTGGCATATCGTCATCACCAAGCCAGTCACCCCCCTTTTCATGTGCCTGAACACGCCCCTGAAACTCTATATGTAATAAATTATGCAAATAATGGAAGCAGAAGCTATCTTTTACATCTTGATAACTATAAATGCCCCTTACATTGCTCTATTTGCTTCCCGCCAGGCATTGAATACTTCCTGGAACCCCCCCCCCCCCCTTTTCAAGCCCCTGAAACCGCCTCTGCCATGGAATGTTTATGATATTTCATTAACATCAACTAATTTTCACTTGTTGCAATCACCGTGAACCGATGTAACTCCTTCATACTTGAGGCAGTTAGGAAGAAACCGTGAAGATCGCATTTCCGTATTATCGCCAAATATCGCCTCCGAACCCACCCAAAACTGTACCCTGGAACTGCCTCTGTTCAGGTTAAGAACTCAACATTTTTACTCCAAATGCGGTATTCAATTATATTAAAAGTCCCAAAATTTCATGGGCCTGCTCCCCGCCGTTCTGGAGATATCTGCGAAAAACATGAGGGGGGGGGGCGGAATCCGCCCCCCCCCCCTCCCTGTTACAAATAGGGTTAAGACATCGAATCCCAAACCAAATACCTACAATCAACCAGTCGTCATGGCGACGCCCCCACCCCCCGTGGGTGTTGCCACCTGGGCCGTCGGTACCCCCCCCCCCCCCCCTCCCAGATCGTTTCTGCCCCCCAGATCGGCAGGATTTTAAAATTAGCCATATGTGAGCAGGAGGTCAACCACCTGGCTGCCCCCCACTCCAATTTGTGTGGCGACGCTCCTGGCTAAAGTTACCCTCGTGCCAACTTTAGCCACCCCTCTCCACTTTTAGCCGTAGCTACAGTCAATGGGAACAAATAAATAGTGTAACACTGAGTACTCATTAACGGTGGACACTATGGGCCGCCCCCAAGTACTTAATTGCAAGGGGCAAACCATGAATTCTTAGCTAGGGGTACCATCAGAATTAGAGATATTTGTTAATACATTTTCAAGGTAACTTTAAAAGGAAAAAATACCATTTATAATTTTCAAATTATGTTTTTTTCAGCCAAAAACTGACCCTAAGAACTTGTAAATTATAGTAGTGAGGTTGATATTCTTGGTTTTGAAACATAGCGTTTACAATATTAACTTAAATTGCGATCTTCCGTTTGGCTTAAGTTACCCTGAATGACGGTATTGTGTTATGCCCCCCCCCCCCCTCGAAAAAAAAACGGCTGCCATAACGTTAATATTGTGAATTTACTAGATTTGGAAGAATTTTCAAGCTAAAGGCGGTTTGACACTGAACCCTCAAAGTGCTGAGCTGCGTGCACCATTGAGCACTCCGCGGCGTCTGCCGATGTGATTGCATCTTTCAATGTGGCGGCATCTTTGTGATGGCTCGCCCGCTCTGTGGCGGCATTATTGTGATGGCTCGCCCGCTCTACCGGCATCTTTGTGATGGCTCGCCCGCTCTGTGGCGGCATTATTGTGATGGCTCGCCCGCTCTGTGGCGGCATTATTGTGATGGCTCGCCCGCTCTGTGGCGGCATCATTGTGAGGTCGTGCCCTGGTGAATTTGACCAATCAGATAGCTTGGAGCGAATCCAGTTGATACTTGGGAAATTACCGCTCGCCCGCTCTACCATCCGCTCCGCTCACCGGCTCTGCCATTTCAGGGATACTTCGGAGCAGTTGGCTGTCTGCTGGAGCTGATGAAAACTCGTCAGGAGTGATCGGCCGAGAGCGAGCAGCCGGGATGCGGCGGCGGCGGCGCCAGCGGCGGTATACCGGTGCCCTGAAGCCTGGTTTGCCAGCGGAGGAACGCTGACTTGGGCCGACGTCGGCTCACCAGCCAGCGGAGTGGAGCTGGCGTCGGCTCTGATTCCCCAGCCTATGGCTGAACTGTTGA
Organism: Chirona hameri; assembly: GCA_036785665.1. Lineage (NCBI taxonomy): Eukaryota > Metazoa > Arthropoda > Thecostraca > Balanomorpha > Balanidae > Chirona > Chirona hameri. The sequence continues at coordinate 9,740 of JAXIVJ010009756.1, read as the reverse complement.
TCGGACGCGCTTGCATATCAGGTCCACATGGCGGCTCTGTGTTGTCCACATGGCGGCTCTGTGTTGTCCACATGGCGGCTCTGTGTTGCCTGAGATCAGGTCGTGTCTGTCGGGCAGTGTGCCGCGAGATGCAGACGCTGACTCAGGAAGCCGCACAGAACGAGAACGTTTGTACTGATCAGCATCGAGCGAGTGTTCGCCAATTCATTGTTAATCGAACATAGGAAACATCGCCTTCCTTTTGACCATCTATCAGAATGATCAACACAATGCTGATCAGCTGCATTATATTCGCCAGCCGATCCGGCCCGCAGTGTGTCAGAATTCACAAAACACCGTTCAGCAGCCGTCGGCTGCAGACTCGTCACGACGTTTCCCGGGATGTGATTGTGGTGGTTGGGGCTTAGGCCGAGGCTATTTACGGTTTCTCGAACGTTTGCCAAACTTGACCTGTCTTTCAAAAGACCGTGAACAGTGTCCCACGTTTCTGCACTGATTGACGACTTTTAGCGTAATCAGATACATGTACGGCTCATCAGTCGTATCACTTTTTCTATCCAGCTGTCGCCGTCAGCCGGTCACTTTCCAGTTAGTGGTAGTCAGTTCCAGTGGTGAATCACTGCGTAAGTCAGTGGTAGTCAGTTCCAGTGGTGAATCACTGCGTAAGTCAGTGGTAGTCAGCTCCAGTGGTGAATCACTGCGTAAGGGAGCAAGAACAGCTGCAAAAACAAGGCAATGAATGAATGAATGACGTAGCGTAGCCAATAAAAGAATGCTTGCGTGCGTGCGTGCGTGCGTGCGTGCGTGCGTGCGTGCGTGCGTGCGTGCGTGGGTGTGTGAACATGTGGTGTGTCATGAAGTTTCAACCATTTCATTCGCTTGCTGCGTAAGTGATTGTGGTGATACATCAGCTGCCATTCTACGACCGGCCGCCAATATTGAGCTGTATATCCTGCCCACCAGCTACCGAAAGTCGAAACCCAGTGCAGCCAAGCGAAGATTCGCGCTTGTCGCGGAAATAGTTCACCTTCAACATTAGTTTTAAACTGAGATAGCAGTTGTGTAGCCCGTGTTGAGAAACCCCTATCTGCAAGTTTTATTGACTGAAAAGACTCCAGCCGAGTATATTTGAGTTTTTGACGAAGGAATGCGGTGCTGGCGAAATAATGTTGTACTGGTTCTAGCCTGGGCAGAGGCTATACCATCACCCAATCAGCTTGCAGCTGGTGCTAGCAAGTGAATCGCCGGCCGCCGGTTGGCACATCTCCAATGCGAGTCTATCTTTACGCGACTACTTTCGAATCTGATTGGCTGAACCATTTTTTACATTCGCGTGACGTCAGGACTCTGACTCAGAGAGTATGCACATAGTTTTGATAAACAATACAAATGTACGGCCTTCTGTCCTGAATCGGCGCGATATAAGGCCATTTTGACAATATAAAAAGAAATTGTAATCAGAAATATAATCAAATCGTGTTGGGTAAAAAATGTCCAAGGTGAACTATTTCCTTTAAAGGGAGGGGGCCTACCATTTTCGGTTTGTCAAAAACTGTTTTCTTATAGTACGTGGTATTGTTCTTATGGTACGTTCACAAAGCAAAGTAGTTATTGCTTTGGCGTCTGGCAGACATAATTCGCATATTGATCCCCTTTAGTTGAATTTTCACATACATTTCTTTGCCTATAGTTTATTTCAGTATCGATCAAAACGACCGTCACGGCACTCTTCCACAGCAATAGTATAGGAAGAAGACGATTAAAGCGACGTACCTAAAACAAGACAATATACAATTCGACCGTTCCGCCCAAGGCCGCACAAGTAAAACAAAATAACGGCCTTAGCGGATAGCGGGTGCTATCTGAACATTGTTCAGCTTTTTGGCGAGCAACGGTCGTGACAGACGCGGCTGTGGAGACTTTTGGTGTGTGTGTGGTAAGTATGCATGTAATTGACATGGAAATGGCTGCAATTGGCTGGCAATCATTCCTCTGATTACTTTGGTGCAGGGGTGTCGTTTTACGAAAATGATTGGTAGGGCCCCACCTCTCCGCCGCAACCTACCTACCTTTTTACCATTTGAGTTTCTCCTCGGATTTCAGGCACTTAATTTTGAACTCCAGCCTCCAATCATGTTTTGAGGGGAAAAATGTGCAATTTGGTCACTAACAACATCACCGGATTCAAATATCGTCACGGATGCCCATTTCGCGGGTTGTCGCGGGTTGAGGGGAGGAGATGTTACCCTTCTGTCCATCCCTGTGACGCACAGCCTATTTTCACATGGTGACTGGCTCAAGAGCAACTTTTCGATAGAACTGACACACAGCCCAGAACGGCACAGCAGTACGCTGATATAACCCAGTCCAGCATGGAATATTTCGTTTTTTACAGAGTAAAAGCGACGAATTAACCCGCGCACTGCAGGGGCTTTGCGCCGAACACGAACTGCAAGGGGGGGGGGTTGATTTCCGCCCCCCCCCCCCCCCCCCCCCTGAGATCTCGAAAACTACGCAACGTAGCAAGAAGCGAAAAAAGGCATTTGATAGCTTCATACATGTTCTATCGAAAGTATTTCAGTATTTTTTTTAGGTCAGGTCAAAATTGAGGTCACCAGAGGTCGTCAAAGGTTAAATTTTCCAGTTTTTCCTGTTTTAGGACATCACTCCAGAAATTCCCATATATCTCAGAAACGATGATAGTTAGAAACAAACAGAAAGAAGCAAACGCCAGCCAGTGAAATTTATAATCTCCAAGATGTCCTCAGATTTGATCTCAGGTCAATATTTGAGGCTCCAGAGGTCAAAAAGAAAACAATGCCGTTTTTTTCTAAATCGTTTTTTTTTGTTGCAATTAACTTTTTACTTAATAAAGATAACGGAAAACTGTTTACGCCATTGTGTTTATCTTATCAAGGCGCTTTTATTGATATATATGGTGACCTTGTTAAGTCAACTTAACAATTTGACCTAAGGTCAAGTGGTGACCCAAGTAGGGCATGTTGCATATGGGAAGGCGTGTCTCGACGAGACAAACACATTGATGTCTGTTTTACTTCTCTATCTTAATTGTGTCGAGAGTTATGGACAACAAAAGTGATGGTGACCTCACATGACCTCAAATGACCCAATAGGGGTTACTGAACAAAACTTACACTTGGATCATCAAGAATATCCTATAATAACATGATCCAGAAGTAATTGGACTAGTACCATGCATATCCTTGAAATAGGAAGCATTTGTATATTTCCCCATTGACTTATTATGGGGAGGTTACGAAATTGACCTGACCTTAGGTCACCGATATCAAAATTCCGAGATAAACGAATTGTAAGTACCGATGCCCTCATGACATCCTGTAAGTTTCAACCGGATTGGTGAACAACTCTGGCTTTGGCACAACTGCAAAAAAATTTGGTGGTGGGGTCACTTGACCTGGTCTGGTGACCTGACCTGAGATGACCCGAGTATATATTTTTTCGAAGTGTGCGCAATTGATGTCCTAACAGGTGTACCAAAACCCGGCGGCGCGTTTTTTTCGCTATCTTTGAAAAACCTGAGGGGGGCGGAAATCACCCCCCCCCCCCCCCCTGCAGTGCGCGGGTTAATATTTAAGCAAGTACATTATATTATTTTAATTTCATGCACGCAAATCCAGCATAGTAGGCAAAAATCCCTGTCCGAGCCTTTGACCCACTCGGCCCGTGCGTAGTCACTTATAGCATGTACCTGAAAATGGGCACGACACCCAGCCTGCGATCACCGGGAATTGCAACTCTGTATATGTGACCTACTTCGAAGTTGTGAATCTGATCATGTGCGAAAGACGAATAATAAATGAGCAAACAATGCAACTACCATCGCATGTCATGCTGTCCGATGCTACTTGCTAGATATGCGGTCAATGATCATCACTCGCGATAAACGATACAAGTCTTCGGCAATATTTCGGCAGTGTTACAGTTTTGCCTTGTGTTTCAACCTAGTTCATATGCAGATCGGTGAAACCAATCAAGAGATTCATAAACTGTCAAACTCATTGAGTGGTTTGAGGCGCCTGCAGGATCGCTTTCGGTTATCGAAAGACTGCGGGTTCGAGCCTATCTGTCGCACTCCGCTTCTTGGTGTCGCCACGATTATTGATGAATCACTTTCATTATCGCTGGTTATGTTCCATTCAGGGAATAAAAACAACCAACTTACAAGCTGAAAAGCTTTTAAGCACCGTTTGGATTGGAACTTATGAGTACTGTGATTTGAACTATCAACTGCAGGGGCGGATCCAGCCGCTCAGTTTGGGGTGGCAATTTCTTTTTTGGCCTTCAGCAGGCACGTAGCAAGTATTTTTTTTATCAATGTTGTTGCCCGGGGTGGGTGGGGGTCGGGTCGTCAGAGAATCTCGTTTTATCTAGTGGGTAAATTTGTTTTTCCCCGGGGTGGGGGGGGGGGGCATTACCCCCGTGCCCCCTTGGCTACGTCCCTGGCCTCCAGATACCCAAATTTTGTTGCAGACTCATAATTTAAACCAAACATAGTTTGAACAGCATGATAGCATGACGGCGAGAGCCGATAACTGACAAGCACCTGTTTTGGAGACGGCCGAGTACCACACAAACGGTAGGATGTAAAAAAAAAAGTATAAGCATATATATAATACTGTATTGACCTGAAATATGCTGACGCAAGTTCTAAAGATGATATTAAACGGACATCGAAATTAAAGTGTTATTTCTTTACCCAAAGGTAGGAATGAGCCTGCTTCAAACGAGGACGTTTGGCGTCTCCGTTATCGTTTTGTCACAGCTCTCCGTGCGCCGACGAGCGGCAAATGCGCGGTACGCTAGTCTGTTGTTTACCGGGTGAGGTTTGTAACCTAATTTCGCTTTTGTTACATAGGAATAGGATCATATGACGACCAAATGAACTGTGTGCACAAATCTGGCTAACCATACAGTGGCGGCGCCACCATGGGGCAGGGGTGGCAGACTGCCACCTCTGCCGTGGCACTGGGGTGGCACTATAGGGGAGGGCTGGCAGACTGCCACCTCTGCCGTGGCACTGGGGTGGCACTATAGGGGAGGGCTGGCAGACTGCCACCTCTGCCGTGGCACTGGGGTGGCACTATAGGGGAGGGCTGGCAGACTGCCACCTCTGCCGTGGCACTGCGGCGCCACCATAGGGGAGGGCTGACAGACTGCCACCTCTGCCGTGGCACTGGGGTGGCACCATAGGGGAGGGGTGGCAGACTGCCACCTCTGCCGTGGCACTGGGGTGGCACTATAGGGGAGGGCTGGCAGACTGCCACCTCTGCCGTGGCACTGCGGCGCCACCATAGGGGAGGGGTGGCAGACTGCCACCTCTGCCGTGGCACTGGGGTGGCACCATAGGGGAGGGCTGACAGACTGCCACCTCTGCCGTGGCACTGGGGTGGCACTATAGGGGAGGGCTGGCAGACTGCCACCTCTGCCGTGGCACTGCGGCGCCACCATAGGGGAGGGGTGGCAGACTGCCACCTCTGCCGTGGCACTGCGGCGCCACCATAGGGGCAGGGCTGGCAGACTGCCACCTCTGCCGTGGCACTGGGGTGGCACCATAGGGGAGGGCTGACAGACTGCCACCTCTGCCGTGGCACTGGGGTGGCACCATAGGGGCAGGGCTGGCAGACTGCCACCTCTGCCGTGGCACTGCGGCGCCACCATAGGGGAGGGCTGGCAGACTGCCACCTCTGCCGTGGCACTGGGGTGGCACTATAGGGGAGGGCTGGCAGACTGCCACCTCTGCCGTGGCACTGGGGTGGCACCATAGGGGAGGGCTGACAGACTGCCACCTCTGCCGTGGCACTGGGGTGGCACCATAGGGGCAGGGCTGGCGGACTGCCACCTCTGCCGTGGCACTGGGGTGGCACCATAGGGGAGGGCTGACAGACTGCCACCTCTGCCGTGGCACTGGGGTGGCACCATAGGGGCAGGGCTGGCAGACTGCCACCTCTGCCGTGGCACTGGGGTGGCACCATAGGGGAGGGCTGACAGACTGCCACCTCTGCCGTGGCACTGGGGTGGCACCATAGGGGCAGGGCTGGCAGACTGCCACCTCTGCCGTGGCACTGCGGCGCCACCATAGGGGAGGGCTGGCAGACTGCCACCTCTGCCGTGGCACTGGGGTGGCACTATAGGGGAGGGCTGGCAGACTGCCACCTCTGCCGTGGCACTGCGGCGCCACCGTAGGGGAGGGGTGGCAGACTGCCACCTCTGCCGTGGCGCCATAGGGGAGGGGTGGCAGACTGCCACCTCTGCCGCGGCACTGCGGCGCCACCATAGGGGAGGGCTGACAGACTGCCACCTCTGCCGTGGCACTGGGGTGGCACCATAGGGGCAGGGCTGGCAGACTGCCACCTCTGCCGTGGCACTGGGGTGGCACTATAGGGGAGGGCTGGCAGACTGCCACCTCTGCCGTGGCACTGCGGCGCCACCATAGGGGAGGGGTGGCAGACTGCCACCTCTGCCGTGGCACTGGGGTGGCACCATAGGGGAGGGCTGGCAGACTGCCACCTCTGCCGTGGCACTGCGGCGCCACCATAGGGGAGGGGTGGCAGACTGCCACCTCTGCCGTGGCACTGGGGTGGCACCATAGGGGAGGGGTGGCAGACTGCCACCTCTGCCGTGGCACTGCGGCGCCACCATAGGGGAGGGGTGGCAGACTGCCACCTCTGCCGTGGCACTGGGGTGGCACCATAGGGGAGGGGTGGCAGACTGCCACCTCTGCCGTGGCACTGCGGCGCCACCATAGGGGAGGGCTGACAGACTGCCACCTCTGCCGTGGCACTGCGGCGCCACCATAGGGGAGGGCTGACAGACTGCCACCTCTGCCGTGGCACTGGGGCGCCACCATAGGGGCAGGGGTGGCAGACTGCCACCTCTGCCGTGGCACTGGGGTGGCACCATAGGGGAGGGCTGGCAGACTGCCACCTCTGCCGTGGCACTGGGGCGCCACCATAGGGGCAGGGCTGGCAGACTGCCACCTCTGCCGTGGCACTGGGGCGCCACCATAGGGGCAGGGCTGGCAGACTGCCACCTCTGCCGTGGCACTGGGGTGGCACCATAGGGGAGGGCTGGCAGACTGCCACCTCTGCCGTGGCACTGGGGTGGCACCATAGGGGAGGGCTGGCAGACTGCCACCTCTGCCGTGGCACTGGGGTGGCACCATAGGGGCAGGGCTGGCAGACTGCCACCTCTGCCGTGGCACTGGGGTGGCACCATAGGGGCAGGGCTGGCAGACTGCCACCTCTGCCGTGGCACTGGGGCGCCACCATAGGGGAGGGCTGGCAGACTGCCACCTCTGCCGTGGCACTGGGGTGGCACCATAGGGGAGGGCTGGCAGACTGCCACCTCTGCCGTGGCACTGGGGTGGCATTGCCCACCCCCTAATATTTAGGCCACCGTTAAATTTGTACTGGTGCTGTTTTGCTAAATTTGTGAATTATGGCCGCTGCGAACATATGAACAGTTCCCTTCGTCGACCAATGCAAATTTTAGTCACGTTAGCCTATATTGCTATTCAAAATATACTATCTAGTCATGACCATAATATTCGCCAAGTTGACCGTAACTTTCGCTCTGTATCGGGTAATTTAACTGTACTTATCTAACCGAGAGCACGCCAATACGAGAGCTGTGCCGGTACCACAAGGCGGGGCAGGGCAGGGCAGGGCAGGACAGGACGGGACAAAGGCCAGACAGGACAGGAGAGGGTAGGACATGTCAGGATTGGGCATGGTAGGGCAGATCAGGGTAGGAGCAGGGCAAGGCAAGGCAGCAGGGCAGGGCAGGAAAGACGCGTAATATTTGTTTTATCATTAACCCTCACCCTACGAGGGGGGCCTGACAGCCCACCCCCCCTGATGTTTTTCTTGAATAATGTTTGACAAATGGGGTGCATTGTGCTGAACTTTTTGGTATCTGAGTTTACAACAGTTATACTTAGGCTGTAAAATTTAATTCAAATTGGTTCAGTAGTTTGGGAGATAATGTTTTGATGACGTCATGTTGGTAAAAAAATGCAAAAATGTTTGAAAAACCGTAGAAAACAGTTTTAAAGCAAATGGCAAACGCAATTCACCAAAGATGCGAAATGGCATTCTCTTTAAAATGGCAATCTTTGATTTTCAAAATTTTGGGTTTTTGACCCCTAAAATAAATATAAAAAAATGGGAAAAATCCATCCAAAATCAAAATTTTCGAAGATATTAGAAAAACCGGAATACATGTAAGACAACTGAGTATGGACAATACCCATACCGAATTTCAAAGCAATATCTTCATTTTTGAATGAGTGATGGCTTCCTAAGTGTAAGAAACTGATGACGTCATTTTTTTAAATAACATTTTTTGACATTTTTTCGACAAGATACGAACAAATAATTACTTTTTTTTGTATTTATGAGCCAAAACTGGTCTAGGATCATGCCTTTTTATTTACATTTATCAATTTCTAATTTTGAGGTTTTCAGAAGAGCAAAATCGCTGTTCTGGACGTGGTAGATCCGAGGTCATTCACTTGACCTGGAAGGTCACCCGTTGACCTGAAACCTAAAAATTGCATGCTGTTAGATTCCTATCATGACGGGCAACATGCTGGTTCTTACTGCATTGCTCTAAGTTGCTTGGTTTGGAAGTTAACAGGGGGGCTGTCAACCCCCCCCCCCCGTAGGGCGAAGGTGAAAAGAACACCCGTAGGGCGAGGGTTAAAACATAATTTTAATTATTTTAAACCCGTGCACTGCCGGGGTTCGCGCCAACCACAAACTGCTGGGAGAGCTATCCCCCCCCCCCAGATCTCGAAAACCCCACGGCGTAGCGATAAGCGGAAAACGCCGTTGGATAGCTCGAGACAAGCTATCGAAAGGGGGGGGCATTTTTTAATGGAAAAAGGTACCCCCATTTGTTTCCTCCCAGAATTTGGGACGGTCACCTTCTTTTGGTATTCCAGCTTAAGAAATTCACTTTTCAAATCCACAACAATTAATTTTGTGGATTTTTTTTTCCTGAAAAAGACAGTTGTTTCCATTTTTGGGAGTAATTTTTTTTTGTTGAAAATCCAAGATAGTCATTTTGAAGAGAATGTCATTTCCTTTCTTTAGGATTTTTTAATTTGCAATGTGCTTCAAAACTCTATTTCCACGATTTTTCGAACATATATAGTTTTTCCACCAAAAATGGCATGGCATGACGTCATTACAAACGACATGATCTCTCAAAATACTGCCTCAATTTAATTGAAATTTGGTGAGAAGACGTAGAATTCATAGAACATAAGGTACTAAAAGTTTCAGATTGATGTCCATCATAGTTTTCAAGTTATTGAGAAAAGCCGGGAGGGGACATTCTGCCACCCCCCTCTCCCTCCCCAGCGGGGCGCGGGTTAAGTGCCACCGGGCTGCTTGAATTGTATCAGGTGCGCTGTTTTGTCTATCATTGAAAGAAAGGGATACATACAAACTTCAAATTCAATCATTCGAGGACAAAAATCCGTTCTCATGAAATGTTATCCTAAGATCATTGTTTTTCACGTTCAGTGCAGGGAACGCGAAGGGGGGGGGGGGCATACTTGTATTGAAAGCCTCTCCCAGATTATTGTGGGGGGTCATTTTCCCCTGATGCCACCCCCCCCCCCTGAATCCGCAAGTGCCAGCAATTACCGCCAAGGAGAGCCTCTGCCAGACATTTTCCATACAATTAATTTT
>JAXIVJ010009755.1:0-49752 GCA_036785665.1 Chirona hameri | reverse complement strand
TGGGCTCAGATGGCCCCACAGTCAATGATATTACCGCAACGCTGAGTACATATTTGTTTCGGCAGCGGTTGTGCTTGGGTGGGGGAGGGTGGGAGGGGGGGGGGGCCGTCGGCATCTACGGATGCGGCACTGTCTGGCTCGCTGCTGTCTGTTGCTAGCCGGGTCAAACTGGGTCAATATCATGATTCGCTGCTCAAAAATGCACCTTCTTCCTCAGAGGTGAAAAAAAACTCGAGGGCTGACACCGACAAAGAGCCAGGCTAACTCACTTCCATTGTACGCGCTCTTATGGTCAATTACTCTAAAAAATATGGCCAATTACTCTAAAAATAAGGGTTTTCTCACGCCTCGGTGACTAACAATTTAAAAAATCGGCACTCTGGCACATTTTGTAAGCATACAACACATTGTGTCAACACGCAGCACATTGTATCAACACACAGCACATTTTGGTCAACACATAACACATTTTGTGATCATTTTGTCAACACATAACACATTTTGTGATCATTACAATGAGTGCTACACACTAGCGGATCCGGGGGGTGGGGGGGGGGGCGGGTAGCGGCCATGCCCCACCCCCCAAAAAACAACACATGAAATCGGCAAGAAATAGAAATGTCCTGATATATAAGACAATCTGAGCAACTTTTACTAAGGAAAGATTGTTTAAATCAGCTATCAATGCATAAGTAAGCCATATCCGACGAGTTTTCAGAATTGTGTGTGACAATTTTTGGAATTCCCCCAAACCACTCGTGACCCCCCCCCCCCCCCCCCCCCCACCAACCACCGTTCTGGATCCGCCAATGGCTACACATGAAGATGGTGGTGTCTGAATAATTGTACTCCAGAACCATGTGACACATTTTCTGATATAGAAGACAATCTAAGCAACTTTTACTAAGGGAAGTTTGCTTTAAATCAGCTATCAATGCATAAGCAAGCAAAATCTGATGAGTTTTCAAAATTGTGATTTTTTTAAAGAATTTGCCCCAAACCACCTTGCCCCCCCCCCCCAAAAAAAAAACGTTCTGGATACGCACTTGCTTGCTGCTTTTGCTGTCACTTGCTGCTTTTCTGGGTGCTCCAAATTAGTTGTGGACAATTGATGTTTTGCCTATTTGATGTAATGGAATCAAGGCATCATTAAATATTCCACAAATAATATAGAAAACACCATTATCATTTTTGGTTCTGGACAAATGAGAGCAATGCTAACATGATCTTCTAGGATCTTGGATACTTATAGGACCTGGATGCCTAGGATCTTGACACGTCTGGACCAATGAGGTGTACAGGGGCGCGCAGTTTCTATGGTACACACTACGAACTGGCTTATCTTCTACTATAGCATATGATTGTCTGTGAATTAAGAAACAACAATAAATTCATTTAAATTGCATTACTGAGAGCTTCAAAATGATATATTGATGCATTGGCTCACCATATCTATTGGCTGATTTTAAGAAAAAATACATTGTTAGCTCTTTACGGAGGAAAATGGATTTTTGCTTAAAATCAGTCAATAGATAAGAACAGGGGTAAGCCAATGCATCAATATGTCATTTTGAAGCTCTCAGTAATGTGGTTTGAATGCATTTATTGTTGTTTCTTAATTTGCAGTCAAAGGTACGCTAGAGGAGAAGATAAGCCGGACCATAGTGTGCACCATAGCAACTCAACTGCAGATCCCTGTACCTGCTAAGACTGCTACTATATTTCTTTGAAAGTACATTTACATGAAACAGGAGCACCTGGCAACTACAACCAAGATGCTGGTAAATGCCACAAAAGGGCAGCAATTAATTACAATTTACATAAATTGCACAACCACAGATACCTACATGGTGGTTGTGGTGTTCTTGTCGCTGGTGCCACCCAGTGGTTGCAAATGGCATGCTTCCTAGATGGAGGCAGTTTCTTTTCACACTCCACGCCATGGTGGCCAAATTCAGATATTTAGGGGAATTGAGGGATGACAAAATTGTTTGTTTTATCAAAAATGGTAGGACAAAAGAAGTCTCCAGGTCTAAAAACATGAAAATAAGGTAAGAATTTCCATGTTTTGAGCTGGACACCTCCCATTCCATGATATCACATCTGGCAACATGCCATAATTTTGTCATCCCCCTCCCCTACCCCAACTCACCGAATTTGGACACTATGCTCCACCCGCTTCAATTTAGTATTAGGCTTACACCGACACTTTCCGACAACCTTCTTAACAGTTTTCCCCATGTCAATGTCAATGTTCTTTGGCTCAATATCAATATCCAGCCACACGATACCGCGTCACCTAGAAGCAGTCAGAGGGGTGTCACCCCTATCTCCGTAACGTGTCCACTTCTACTTATGACGTCACCCCAGTAGTCAATTATGTCGCATGTCGTCTGCGGTCGGTTAAAACTGTTTTTCGCAAATAACTTTTTAACAAATATAGAAACAGCAATTATTTTGATGTAATCGTGTTGGCCTCGTCAGAACACGTCGATTCATACCAATTGCATGTGGTTTAGGTCAAATCAAAAGTTCATCGAAGTGGCGGGGCTTAGAGCTGGTGACCGCCGAACCGCAGGGGGACCGTGAACAAGGCCCTGACCTTTGATGATCTCTAGTGAACTCAATATTGACCTGATCGTAGAATGATACCAAAGATTTCGATTCGCCTTGTTTTTAGCTTTCTAACGCTGTCTTTTTCTTTTCCATAACCTTTTTATTTTCCGAGTTAGATGATATTTATTTCTCCCGAAATAGCATTAACTGCAATGGCGGCTGAGGCCGATGGATCCTCATGACGTCGCGCTCTGACGTCATGATTACATAGAATCACCGGATGACTCTACCTCCTATATATGGCCTTGGAAACAGTCAACTAAGGCCTTGGTCAACACCTGTAAACGTACTTGAATCGCGTCGTTACTGACACAAACAGCGTCATAATTGTCGCTGTCTCACCTGACTCACCGACATGACAGCGACGCGGATGAGGCTAGTCATGGGGCAGCCGTAATGTCGCCGTGTTTCGTTCAGCTGTAAATCTTGGCTTGAGGAACGCTGCCACTAAATCAAAACACACTATTTTTGACAGTGTATGCTGATGTTTTACGATGATATTCTAATGCTGATACCCATGGAAGATGACAGATCCTGTCATGTGTTTGCGCCCTTCATGTCTTTAGTTTGAGATGCGTAGTTATCTTCAGCAGCGTTTTGCTAACTCACGGTACGGCGGCACACAATCACCTGACATCGACGTGCGTTGGCGCGTCGGAACATTTTTTCACATATGTTCTTCCTCTTATTCATGATTAGAGACAATTTTAACATGCATTATTGTAACCTCTCCACAAAAATATCAACACTGCTTAGAGATCAGTTGCGATAATTCCCACTTTCCATGCAAATAATTTTGTCCCGTCTTAATTCCTCCAAAAACATTCGTCTGGTTGCCGAGTGGTGTGTGTAAACAAGTGCGTGGCGCCGTTTAAGCGGTGCCGACTGTGCCCTCTGTGTCGACTGTGAATGGACGCTGACCGTCTGTTTTTGCAGCTGGTACACCCGACAGTGCAGCAGCACCGTGCGTCCCGCCGTCACAGTCACGTTCTCCTGCAGACTTGGGGCGAAGTAGGGTCCCGCCGTGTTGGGTTCGTGCCAGTTGCCCTCCGCCGCTGCAGCCGCTGCCGCTGGAACACAGAGAGCGGCACACACGTGTTACGACAGAGAGCGGCCCACACGTGTTACAACAGAGAGCGGCCCACACGTGTTACAACAGAGAGCGGCACACACGTGTTACAACAGAGAGCGGCCCACACGTGTTACAACAGAGAGCGGCACACACGTGTTACAACAGAGAGCGGCCCACACGTGTTACAACAGAGAGCGGCACACACGTGTTACAACAGAGAGCGGCACACACGTGTTACAACAGAGAGCGGCACACACGTGTTACAACAGAGAGCGGCACACACGTGTTACAACAGAGAGCGACACACACGTGTTACAACAGAGCGGCACACACGTGTTACAACAGAGAGCGGCACACACGTGGTACAACAGAGAGAAGCCCGCACGTGTTACAACAGAGAGCGGCACACACGTGTTACAACAGAGAGCGGCACATACGTGTTACAACAGAGAGCGGCACATACGTGTCACAACAGAGAGCGACACACACGTGTTACAACAGAGAGCGACACACACGTGTTACAACAGAGAGCGGCCCACACGTGTTACAACAGAGAGCGGCACACACGTGTCACAACAGAGAGCGGCCCACACGTGTTACAACAGAGAGCGGCCCACGCGTGTTACAACAGAGGGCGGCCCACACGTGTCACAACAGAGAGCGGCCCACACGTGTTACAACAGAGAGCGGCCCACATGTGTTACAACAGAGAGCGGCCCACACGTGTCACAACAGAGAGCGGCACACACGTGTCACTGGCCGGCGGTCGCCAGTGCCGGTAGAAGGATCCTCAGTGGTCTGTACAGTCGTCAGTGGACTCAGTGGTCTGTACAGTGGATATGGTTTTGCAATAAACGTAAAAGTATGGATGCAACAAAGTTTCGAGGCTACAGACGGATGGTCAACTGCTCGCATCTCTTTGTTCCAGAAGAGCACTGAAGTGGATTTGAAAGTTAGTGCCTAAAAACGGCCCCGATTTTAGGAGAAAGGGAAGGAGATGTCAGTGACAATCATCGTCAAACATCAACTTAATAAACGAATTTAAATAAAACCGGATCGAACGAAATGGACAAAAGGCGTAAAGTACGCAAACTGTTATAAAAGATGCCGTATGACTAAGACTTTGTGAAATCGGATAGTAGGAGTAGGCATCCCAAGATCATACATTTCATGACAGATACACACGTTCAATGATAACATATTTATGCGATAGTGTCTTGAGGGTTAGGTTGAAATAAATCATTAGTGCACTGCCGAAGACTGTTTTCCCATTGAACACGTGCTTAATTTTAGCCGTGTAATAACAGGGGTGTTATTACATTCCCGGAAGTGATAGTACACTGCTGAGACCCTGCATAGAACTCTATACAAATATGAACGGCCGTGGTCAATAACTCTGCATTGACCTCTATAAAAATAGGAACGGCCATCCACTAAGTCGTTTTATGCACTCGTGGCATTACAGATTAAGTTTATGAACTCGCCTTCGGCTCGTTCATAAACTGAATCGTTAATGCCACTCATGCATAAAACTATAACAACATGCAAGTGATCTTAACTAGAGGTCCGCCAGCTATACGTAGTTGGCGGAGTTTAAAAATCGAAGCCCGTCCACGTGCGCACGTGCCGACTGACTTTGATTGCGACTCATGCGGACCGCCCCAAACTCATGCATTTGCCTGCTCACACAGTTTCAGATCGATTGGTCCATCAGTTTCCGAGATCCGAGTGCGACAGACGCACGTGCGCACGTGCCAACACACATTGTTTATTGCGTGCAATGTTGCTAGTACCCATGCATGAAGCTATACAGCAAATTGCAAGTCAATCTAGCCCATACTTTGGGAGATATTGACCACGAAACATGTGGGCGTCAATTTTCGCCCCTTTTGCTTTTGTCACGTGCTCGCGCGCTTATCGGTGGGATAGAATCCATGGGGTGCCAAATAGTCAAAGTTGGTTCCATTTCCTATCCACACACCTTTTAGTACCCATAGCTCACACCGTTCTCGAAAACGAAGCTCGTAACCGCAGACCCCACGTGGGTACCATTTTACACCCCTTCTGCCCTTGTCACGCGCTCACGTGCATATCGGTTGGGTGGGAGCCACAAAAGTGACACATGGTGGAAGCCCGTTTAATTTCCTATCCACACACCGGTTTTGGTATCCGTAGCTCGCACCGCTCTCGGTCACGAATCTCCCAGGCGGAGGTCCCCTAAAATTGTTTCGATGCCCCGTGCTGACGTCCTGTGCACCCCGCACCGTCGCCACCACAAAAAGCACGTAACCTCCTGTGGCGTCTATCTTTTAACAAAGTTTGATGCACCGGCGTCGCAGCATGTGACCTGCAGGCCCCAGAAATCCCGATTTCCGAGGTACCTCGCAGAACGTGCCACGTGCACTCTGCACCACTGAAAAGTGCAAAAGCACAAATCCACCTGACGTGTCTATGCACTCTGAAAATGTGGTGCGAGTGCCGTGTACGGTTTTCTCTCTAGCTGCCAGAAACCTTTACAAAGAGACAGACAGACGAAATGGAAAGCTAGCTGCCAACTTAACCCCCCAAGAATAAATCTCCGGAATGCCGAAAAAAAACTAAAATGCTAAAGCATGTGACTTTTCTTCCAGGTATTCCTACGATTTTGGCTAAAGACATAAATTTCCAGTACAACAAAGAGCCGCATGGGCCCGTCCTGGGTTGTACGGCACACATGGACGTGAACGGCACACATGGACGTGAACGGCACACATGTCTCTCCACATACATTGCTTCGCAGGGCACCATATCATGTAATACACACTAACCATTTTCAGGGTTTAACATCCAGTACATATACATCATTAACACTACAGCGTCCTGCACACACGAACTTCAGAATTTAGCAATCTACATTCACAAGACATATTCAATCCATCCAAAGTTGTAATTACACTAGTTCCACACATACCCAATCTTCCTGCTCAAAATAATCACTTTCTTGTAAACAACCTATTTCAATTAGTTATGTTCTTATTTATGTATATTCACATATGTGTATCACCTGACGTGTCGATGAATGATGATGATGTTTTTCTTAGAATGATGTTTTAAAAATCAGTGATTTTTATTAAAAAAAAACAAAAAAAAAATCAAAAAAAAGTGTCGTAAATGTCAGACCTGAAGATGGGCTACGCCTGAAACTGTCGTCTCTTTTGTCTCATTTTTGTATTAATATATTAAATAGTATGAGGCTGTGGTTTTTATTAACTCTATTATATGTGTATCACTAGAACTAAGACTAATCCCAGGAATATTTATCAACAAAACCCTTTCCCGGAAAAATATGAGTCGAGCCCAGCTTTGAAAGATACTAATGTGGCTGCACTGATTACATCACCTGGTAAATTGATCCAATGGCTCAGAGCCCTTCTACTGAACAACTTAATCTTAATCTAGCCCTGCTTTGTTTAACAACTAGTGCGGACCCATCTTTGTGATCGGGTTTGGGTCCGGAGCAAAACCGCAGCCATACATATATATTTTATTTTGGTTTCTTCAAAATGGCGTAGGAGGGCTCCTAGGGGGAACCGCGTGCACGTGCAGGTCTTGACCCCAACACGGCCAAAATTGTCCTGATTCGCCATGGTGCGTGCTGAAGCCTCGGCATACCATCCATTACCATTACCATTGCAGCGTTCTTGCAGGTGTGGTTCGGTTACAATGGCAGAGCGGTATCCCCCGAGGGGGCACCCCGAGCACGTGCAGGCGGTATCCCGAGGGGGCACCCCGTGCACGTGCAGGTCTCGACTCCAAGGTGGTCAAAAACACCATCAATCGTCATTGTGAGCGTGGATGCACCAGCCAACCGAATTGCAGCACTCTGGAATGCTTCGTTTCGCCGCAATCGTGGAAAGGGGCACTTCGGGAGGGGGGGGGGGGGCACCGTGTGCACGTGCAAGTATTGGCCCCGATTCGGTGGTCTATAATTGTCTACCTTACTTTTATTCCCCTTTTTAAATATAGTAACTACGTTTGCACACTTCCAGTGAAGTGCAATCTTTGTTTCTTTCAGTGATCTCAAAAATATTATAGCCAATGGAACAGATATCTCTCTTCCACATTCTTTTAAAACCCCTGCGTATATAGTATCTGGTCCCTCCGCCTTATTAGGTTTTATCTTTGATAAATATGCTCCAACTAAATCACTACTTATATTGCCCAGCTCTCCCAAAGTATCCTCCGTTACTGGCGGAGGATGAAGTAATGCGATACCACTTGGTCCTCGATTGTATACACGGAATTGAACTGATTACTCAACAATTCCACCATTTAGTTATCTTTTCTTACCAACATATCATTTACTTTAAGTGGGCCAATACTTTTTGAAACGTTATTCATTTTGTAAAAACTAAACAATATCTTACTGTCGGCAATGCAGTTCATTGCCAAGTCTATTTCCCTTGCTCTTTTTTCTGCCCTGACTCTTCTCTTAACCTCGTCCCTACTTTTTTGGTAACTTCTCTTATTTGACTCAATTGGTGATCCCTTCATTTTCTTAAATTTCTCTCTCTTCTCTTTTCGTTTTGATGGCATTTTTAACTTCTGGTGTAAGCCAGGGAGGTCTATCGTTTTTTCTATTACGTTTATACTTAAATGGTATGTGTCTACTCTGAACTGTTTCAATATAGTCTTAAAAGAATTCCAGGATTCACATGTATCTAATCTTGCAAACTCACTGTTCCAATCTATCTGGGCAAGTTCATTTCTCATTTTGTCAAAGTCTGCTTGATTACAATTTGGAACTAGACGGAGATTATCTTTGAGCTTAACATTAGATAACACTTTGAGCTTAACATTAGATAGAGTTATTGCATTTGTGTCCCGCAACTGATAAGCATTGCTGTTTGCTGCAATAGTAAAGGATTACTTACCTGCACCTTTATGTGGCTATCAGTGAACAACACAGTACAAATCAGTACATAAGTAGATTTTGTTTCTGATTCTCACAAGATCGTTGCGGAGATGAATTCGAAGTCAACGCACGTGCTTATCCCAGCCGGCATTTATTCGTGTTTATTTATGGATGGTCATATAAAAATAATAAAACACAAATATTATCACGTAACCTATACCATGTGTTAATTTACGACACAATTATCAGTGTATGCCTTTGCGTAATCAGTCCAGTGAAACGGGAGTTATCCCTGAAACCCTTACAAACATTCAAGCATGCAAGCAAGAAGACGAAGACGGCCCATGAAGACGGATTTACCAATGAAGACGGATTTCGGCCCATATGTAAGACTACGCTTCGCGTTCTCATTCACTCCGTCTGAATAAGTATGCCATAGGCATACAATGAAATCAAGGAAACAGACCAGCAATGAATCATTGGCTTCATTTTGTCGGAATGCAGAATGTCCATTACGATAATTAACTACTATGAAGGAATGCCCCGACAGAGAATATTTATACGTAAGTTGTTTCATTAATTATGAGTTAACTGCAAACTGTCAGAAGATGATGAACATTTGCAGTTTGATGAACAAATTCCACGCTAGTGTTGGCAATGGTTTCTCTAAAATCTACTACCAGAAATTGCATGATGATCTGGTATTGAATGTAGCAGCCTGCAGAGATCAGCGTCCAGTTCCATCAGCACAGTAATGTGACAATGCATTGTGACAGAACCGTGTCCGATATCACTCGAAAGTTAACAAAGCGCTTCATCTGTCTGACATCATTATTTTGTGTGCCCAACCCAAGCAAAGTTGTGCAGTATTCTGTTTAGGGCGCGTAGACCACCGCATACCAAGGGGGACATTGAGACGCCGGATGTGGGAAGCGCCATACTTAATGTCAGAGACAACTGCAGGGATAAATAGTAGCTACAAATTAGAGATGGCAAAAGTTGATATATTTTTTTGACCCAGACCCAGGTCCCAAAGGCTGAAAAATGTACCCAGTTATACCCGGTGCAAGACAAGTTTGGACCAAGCGGACCCAACTAGCAAAATATTGTCTCGCAACTAATATTGACAAATATGCACTCTACAGTTAGTGCAAGTAAACTAACGCTTATAGTTGCAAATACATACAGTTCAGATTGGCGAACAGCACAAAGAAACCTTCGTATCAGTGTTCCTACTTGCGTGAAACCAGCATGAAACATAAGTTGGACCAGGCCTGTGCCCGGTATCATTTGGCGGGACCCAGTCTGTACCGGGTATCATTTGGCGGGACCCAGTCTGTACCGGGTATCATTTGGCAGGACCCAGTCTGTACCGAGTATCATTTGGCAGGACCCAGTCTGTACCGGGTATCATTTGGCGGGACCCAGTCTGTACCGGGCATCATTTGGCAGGACCCAGTCTGTACCGGGTATCATTTGGCGGGACCCAGTCTGTACCGGGCATCATTTGGCGGGACCCAGTCTGTACCGGGTATTATTTGGCGGGACCCAGTCTGTACCGGGTATCATTTGGCGGGACCCAGTCTTAATGACCAACTGGGACCAGACTGGGTCTAGAGACCGGGCCCTCAGGTCCACGTTTTGCCACCTCTACTGCAAATAATTGTCTTATTATTTTATAAGATCACACAATAGCTGACAGTAGTGCATGTTCAGCGAACTCCGTGACCCGGCACAACCATGCGTTGTTCAGGCAGTCTGGTAAGGTTGACTGACAACTCGGAGCTGCTCCACTTGTTCCTGGGATGTATGGAGAACTTCTACAGAAGATTCTCGGTTTTATCTTCGTGAAGATCAGCGTGTTGCGTAGCCTAGGTTTGGCGTGATTCATGGCAGGATTTGGTGCACGGTGAATGGCAGGAGGAGTTACCGTGGAAGAAGGGATGTGGGACGCGAAATAATGCGTCCCTTGAACGGATGGGGGGGGGGTGATCAGTATAGTAACAAGGTTACTGTCATTGGCAGAGCCACAGCTGCCCGGTTACACGCAGCGGCTGATGTAAGCCGGTAGGACGGGTTATCAAGAACATGGATGAGAAAAGGGGGCTCCGCCGAGAGCGTCCTGCGCTACAGAGGAGTCGTCCTCGTGGAAAGGAGAGAGACAAGGAGACGCCTGATGTGGGAAACGCCATCAGCGGACAGCAGGGTGGACGCAGGCAGGTCAAGTGTGCATCGCTTCTTCGAACACAAGGTCACTGAAGCCACAAGCGTAGATACTGCCGGATGACCTGTCCACTACCCATGTGTGAGGCTTTTCAAAACTTGACCCGACATAGAGGACCTTTTCGAGGCATCACATTTCCTGGAGATTTCGACATTGAGCTGGTCAACTACCACCTAAGTTATATTGTCTTTTGGAGCAGTCAAACTGATATTTTATTACGTAATGCCCGTATCACTACCGATACTAACCGTTTGTGAAGATGCGCTCTTATTCGACTTAGCTATTTATTACAACTTCAAATAATTGAGGGTTGTGTACGGACTGTCCGAATATCTGCATGCAATGGTGCTTCTTTTGGGCATGACTTTCCGTCAGACTTTTTTCCAACAGGGCTCAATCGTGCAACCATGAAGCTTATTGATGCCAATACGGTAACCATAACCACCCTTTTTCTGAATGTGTGTGTAAACGTGTTCAAATTACTGTTCCGTTTCACCACTTCTATTTTAGTTTAACCTTGGGACGTTTAGTAGGAAGGTTAAGCAGTCTACATATAGTGCTGGTATAGATGGAAGATGGAAAGAAGAGATAGGAAGATGGTTAGATACAGACGATTTTTCCTAAGATAATATGAAATGACTTCTGCTTTTACATGTGCTTTTTGAATTATGCTGGGCTTAAATAATGAGGTGTTTAGCGTAACACTTTGAATGCTACTTGTTGTTACTCTCGAAGCAAATAGGAACAGTGAAGCATTAACGTTGATCAAACCAGTCAAATAAAAAGGGCTTTGATTTGTTGCTGGAAATTACTCTGTGAAACATGTGTGGACTGCAGAAAATACAAATGAACAGAATAAATGCAGCAAGTCATCTTCTAACAAACAAAAAGTCTGCATCCCTAATCATGTGTTTTTAGTTCCCTGCAGAGTGAAGCTGCAATAATAAAGTCCATACAAATATGAAGCAATACAATAATAAAAGCAATTATGTCCTTGAAGCCTGGAAAGTCAGGATAGGTTAGGGGTAAGGAATCAAATATTTTTCTGCAAGTTCTGCGGTAACTCCTCCCTTGCATCCCACATTTCAGTCACAAGGTCTGCGGTAACTCCTCCCTTGCACCACACATTTCAGTCACAAGGTCTGCGGTAACTCCTCCCTTGCATCCCACATTTCAGTCACAAGGTCTGCGGTAACTCCTCCCTTGCATCCCACATTTCAGTCACAAGGTCTGCGGTAACTCCTCCCTTGCACCACACATTTCAGTCACAAGGTCTGCGGTAACTCCTCCCTTGCATCCCACATTTCAGTCACAAGGTCTGCGGTAACTCCTCCCTTGCATCCCACATTTCGGTCACAAGGTTCTCCAGCACAGCGAGCTATACCGGCGCTGCATTCCACTCAGCGAACTCATCGGCTGCCAGGCGAGTGGAAACAAACCCAGATTCGGCGGGCTATCTATTCGGCTACATTAAACCTTCCGAACGGTATATTGACACCATAGATTGGAACAACCCGCAAGTAGGATGAACAAAAGTAGAACATTCAGTGAGATAACATCATAGGGAGCTGGAGTATCAGGAGTTTGAAGCCAGGCATGACCTTGCATTGCTTCATCTGTATTTACTGGTTCTGCTGCATGACATGCTAACTCTCGCTTGCTATTCGCCATGTTTAACCCTATTCTCTGCGGGCGACCAGAATTACGTTAACCTGCGGGGGGGTCAGATTATGACCCCCCCCCCCCTCCCCCAGGTATCTCGGAACCACTCGGTATATTTCGATGGGACGAACACTTTTCGACTCGTCATCAAAATATATTTATTTATAGACCCCGAAATTTCATTTTCGTTCAAAAATGGGGGGCAGGGGGCACAAAAATAAGACATTTGGGGGTGTTTTTTTAAAGATCGTTGTGGTGGTGTGGTTTCACCGATTTTCATGGAACAAAATTTTTGGGCTTGAAACGTTTAGGTCTTTAATATATAAAAAGGCAAGTTCCAAAATGAAAAATCATAGGCATATTTAGGGGATATAAAAGGGGTAATTTTCTGATAACAAATATTCTTGGTTGTTTGGGGCGATATGAACGTCAGATGTGGGCATTATTTGCAGTAATTTGTTAAATGTAATATATTGCGCATAGGCGGATCCAGGTAAACAACGTGGGGGCACCATCGGCCTCACGTTTTTGTTACCAACTTGCTAATTTGAGGGTGGAGCAAACACATGTTTCGATGGTTCTTTTCTATGTCGCATACATCTTTTCACACACCTATGTTCATTTTGGATAAATTAAATGGAGTGAATGCACGTTTACAAGCAATGGTGCATTCAGGACAGCGTGTGGGGGAGGCATGTTGCTACTAGAGCCTAGAACTAGAACCTGAGGACTGACCTTATGTTATTGTGGCAATGCACTATGGGATTGACTCTCATGTATACCGATGTTACATGCAAAACAAAATGATAGTAATTGCACCAGTACCGCCTCCCTTTTTCTGTACCTGAGTGCGCCTCTGCCAAAAATATCCGCAATCTCAGTCTTTATGATGTATATTGCTGTGAAAATGTATCTGACGCATTTATTGTACCTCAAAATACGAAGGAAGTATGCGCCACACAATTCCATTCGTAACCATTCAAGCGTGACAGATTGCCTCCCAAAAACAAGGACCTGGTACCGCCTCTGCTGGGCCGATTTTGTTTAAGTCTGTACATAACACGTGTAGATCAATTATATGAAAAGTCACAAAGTGTCAAGACGCTGGACCCACTAGGTTGGGAGAGGCAAGCAAAAAACACCGGGGGCAGAATCTGCCCCCCCCCCCCGCAGGGAATAGGGGCGGTCCATCTGTATCATAAAATGTGGGTCAATATTCGTCTGAATCAGTAGCCAATTCAGAGGGGAATGCAGCGGCCTGGTATATGCTCCTGGGTTGTTTTGCTCGGTCTGCCTTCTTGGTATGCACAGGCCAAGCGCCGACCAAGCTAAAGTGGAAGCCAGTGCAGCATGTTGACACGATTATTTTAAAAGCCTGGAACTGTTTCAAAGGAGGTGCGATAAAGCGTGGGGAACTGGCTTGTACTTCAATAAAGCTAACGAGACATCCGAGTAGCAGACAAGGAACAAAGTTAGAGGTTCTCAAGTGATACGGCACAATATGCGACTTCCAGAGACGCTTACACCGAACTGAGTGTTAACAAAGATTTCCGGCGCGATGCGTATCCGACAAAGGAAGTCTCGAATCGAGACAACAAATGGGTCATAAGCTTATTATACATCTTTTCATTGCACTCCTTCTTGAAATCATAGCGAAAAAATCGTTCATATATCTTAATAAAGTAATGACAAATAATACAAATTTCACACGACCACATGCTTCACATGCTTGTTAGGAAACATCTTTTACCAAGATCTTTATATTTCTAACTTAATCTTCTACTTCCCCCTGGCGGAACACTCAGCGGAGTACACAGTGCCTCTGACACCCACTATCCCCACGTTTCGGCCACAGCCCTCCTGCTAGGTTCAAGGTCATGACCCCGTCGCGGTCCCGCGCTGCGTCTCGCCGACAGAGTGCAGCAGCGTACGGGACGCTGACATCTATGTCTCACGACAAATCAGTTTCTCTACGATTGAATTATGGTGTTAATTGTAAGTCGAATGGGGAACAGAAGGCATTGGATGTCTCCTTGATACACTTTACTGATGCGCTTGGTACGTATTGCAGCTGGATCTACTGGATTTAACAAACCGGCGAGCATTTATCAAACTGGTGCTCCCTTGGTTTATTTACAGGATATGAATCGCTATGGCTACATCAAACTGTCTGCCCCAACAGAGGCTCGAGTACAGCGCAACCGTGTTATATAAAGCCGAGACCCGTAAAGAACCGCACGGTGCTTCTCAATCGAAACCGCTCCAAATGCAGGCTGGTGCCACCAACGGCCAGGAGTTATTGGAGTTTTAATGTTAAATGAGCCCATTGTGCTTACAGCGCGCTGTGGCAGTGGCGGCGGAAGGTATTTTCGGAGGGGGGGCAAATAAATCCAGGGCGCCTCCTCGGGAAAAGCGCCTCCCTAAAAAATGGCGCGAAATTATATCTCATCGGATTTAGGCCACAATATTATACCAGTAAAACGCCTTTTTGGGCGATGACCGAGCGGGCGCGCTCTGGTAAACCTAAAACAGGTTTGAAATATGAAACGGTGCGGGAGCACACATGCGCATTGACTGTGTCCCAATCATGAGTAACACATTCAATAGTTTTACCCTGGTTATACCCTAGTATGCATAGTTTTAGGAACGTTCAGCTGAATGGAGATGTAAAATGTACATGGCGCTTCCCTGGGATAAAACATAAACACGATATCATGTATTAAAGTTAAATATTCACCTTTTGATTTATTTATCTTTTTTTATGTGACACACGTATGGTTTCAAATTGATCGTGCCTCAATTTAAAAGTGAAATAACAACTTGTTCTGTTTCAAAAATTAAATTATGGGAAATACAAAATATTTACTGACATATGGTGACGAATAGTATGTATGATCCATCACTATCTCTGGTTTGAATGTTATTTGTAAACAAGTCATAGGGTCAGAAATTAAGTAAGTGCTCCAAGAAGCGTGACAACGTCCCTGATTGGTCCATGAAACAAATCGCATACACTAAATACGTCGCCTTCCTGGCCAAGTTAATCCGCCGAATGCATCACAGTTTTCTGAAACATTTATGGATTGATTATGGATAAACGGTGTAGATAACTGTGTCATGCGTGCATTGTAATATATTAAATACCTGTTTGTTGAAAATTGATGGGAAAAACATTTTTTTTTAATAAGCCGTCAACACTAAATAGTTCGCCGTCCGGGGCCAAGCAAAACTGCCGATTTCAAAACACTTTTTTCAAATGCGTGTTGACTGTTCATAGAAGTTTGGTGCATATTCGTAAAGGATAGAGTGCATGAAACATATTATATGCCTTCATGATAAATAACAATACGTAGGCAGGCTAATTTTAGCTCGGACAGTGAATTCGTTACCAAGTATTTGTGAGTACCGACCGTTATGAGCGTGGAACGCAGATCAACTTTAACTTGAAATATCTTTCAGTAGGAATGTTTAGATGCAAAATGTGACCAATGTACAATATATTTTGGTCTAGTCTGTCGATTTCAAGTGACAACTCCATTTTTGAGGGAAGAGAGGATTTTTGAGGATTTTTGAGGGATTTTTGAGGGAATATTTCCCTTTAAATTGTTCATGCTCTCCTTTCTCGAATCCACCAAAAGGGGAGTGGAATTTACACAATTGTAATTACAAAATTGTAATCACCAAATTATAATTACAAAATTGTAATTACAGAGCGCCCCTTTCAGGCGGCCAGAGCGCCCCCTCTCAGGCGGCCAGAGCACCCCCTCTCAGGCGGCCAGAGCGCCCCCTCTCAGGCGGCCAGAGCACCCCCTCGCAGGCGGCCAGAGCGCCCCCTCCCAGGCGGCTGGCTAGAGCGCCCCCTCTCAGGCGGCCAGAGCCAGCAGTCCCTGCCAAACACAAAGCCCCACCTCGGCTGAGTTTGGGGAGGCAAATGCCCCGTAGTTGGCGATGAATGGGCGAGAGCGAAGGAAATGTATGGGGAATTTCAACCCCCCCTCTCCCTCTTCCTCCGCCACTGCGCTGTGGAGCCGCTGCTAAATGACATTGTGTGGTGTGACAGCTATAGCTGCCAGCCAACGGCTAATGGGCGATAATTTCATGCAGCGTGAAAGCTGTTACACGATTTCGTAATATGCCACGGTGAATGTGCTAACAGTAGGTGGCTTATTGCTGAGTATAATAAGTATATTTAAATGAGGGTGTATCGCAGAATTAATGGATCAAGTGCACTCAGTAGTTCATGCAGCCAGTCATGTTAGCATAATGTACTTATAAGAATATGCATGTACACCTATACTGTTTGTAGTCTCCCAAGAGGTGTATTACCACCGGGTGCAGTATATACAAATGTAGTCTATTTTTTTTTTTAAATCCACCTAAAAACTCGTTACGGATTTCAAACATTCCAGTCGATGTATTTTTGAATATTAGATCAAAGAACTAGAATTCTATTTGATGAAAATTTGCTTCATAAGCAAATCAGATGAAACAATCAAATATAATTTAAGCAGATAGGATTGGATTATTGATCCGATGAATTAATTCAATCCATGCATGGCTCTGTGCCAGAACATGCCTCCATCACGTCAAGGCAGAAAAATGGAGAGAGAAAATTATCGTATTCCAATCCCTTAACACTTCCAAATTCATTCCAATTTCGTGGAGGACATTATTCCGAAGAGATCATACTAGGCATACCTCTTTCCGAATACAGAGCAACTATACACTATCAGACAGTGTGTTGGAAGATTGCGAAGAGCGCTATCTGCAACTGTACAATGACGTCACAACCAGCTCATCGGCGTCAAATAGCAGCTGTGAACATCAGTGGGGCGGCTATGTTGCATGTCTAACGGCTGTTTTCACCGTTTCGTTCCAGATGACAGTCACGACTCGTTCCGTTGTTGCTGCACGCGAGCGACCCTCCTCTTCCCTCACCTTCCTGTTACCCGCCCAGCAGAAGGGCGACACGTCCGCGAAATCGCGACACGTCCGCGAAATCGCGACACGTCCGCGAAATCGCGACACGTCTGCGAAATCGCGACACGACATCGCGGCACGGCCTGGAGGTCACTATGCCGCGGCGCGACCCTGTCCGGCCCTTCGTGACATTGAAACAGCGTGCCGGTGTTGTCGCCTTCGTTAGTGAGATCGATTTCAGGGGACGGGGAGGAGAGGGGGGCTGGAGCTGGGGGGGGGGGGGGCGATAGCAGGCCTCCTTCAGCGGTTTGGCGTGACCGGACGTGTCTCATGTATAATGAGCGCCGTGGTGGTGGAGGACGGCGCGATGGTTCGGTGGATGGAGACAGGCGCCGCCTCCTCCCATCACAAGTCAAATTATCCCAACATCCAGCTTACGGGAGCACAGCCTAGAGTAAGTGTGCCTCTGAGAAATGTGGAGCCAAGACGTCACTGATAAGGCGTTAGCTCTTACACTGTCAATGATCACCCCAATAGACGACTGCGATACAAGTGAAGCTCCTCATTCCTTTCGACATACCGATTGACTTCATGCGCAGGTGGATTTTACGTTGACCAGACATTCTGACACGACACGTGTAGACTAAAAAATGCAGGCAACAGATTGCATCATTTGAAAATCCAGCAGCGCAACCGCGCGATTCAGGAGTTTGCAATCGACCAGCACGAGTTTTCAGGGTGAATCGGCTGCAGTGGAAACTCCTTGTGTTTGAAACAGCGTCTCTTCCATCGTTTTAACACGCGCCCTGGAGGGTGGGCGAAATCCGCCCGCCCCTCCGGTTTTTCAAGGATAGAGCAAAAACGGCGGCACTGCGCGCCGCCGTTTTTTGTATACCTGTTTGGAAATGAAATACCCACATTATGCCAAATTCTTGACCTCGGGTCATATCTGGTCAGGTCACCAGACCAGGTCACGTGACGACCCCCATCTCCAAAACGTTTGCGGTAGTACCGCAGCCACAGTTTTAAGCTGATCGATTTCAATCTTACAGGATTGATAAAGTTATAGATAGATATCTACAATTTTCTTAACTCGGATTTTGTTTTATATCAGTGACCTAAGGTCAGGTCAATGTCGTGACCACCAACACTGTTTTGTCAATAACTATCGACATGATGAAGATAGAGAAGTGAAAATGGTACCGATGTGTTTGTCTCGTCGAGACACGACTCCTAATATGCAATATTACCTACTTTGGTCACCACTTAACCTTGACCTGAGGTCAAATTTCTCAGTTGACCTTAACCTAGCCAACATGAATATGATTCGAATCGCCTTGATGAGACAAACACGATGGAGTCAAACATATTGCTTTGTCTTTATTAGGTAAAAAGTTATTTACAAAAAAAAAACAGTTTTGCTATTTTTTTCCACATTTCATGACCTCTGGAGCCTAAACTACTGACCTCAGCTCAAATCTGAGGACACCAAGTGGGATTGCATTTTCAAGAGCTTTCGATTGTTTTGTTTCGTTTGTTCCTGGCTATCATAGTTCCCGAGATATTTGGGGGTGTTCGAAGCGAAGTCCTAAAACTGGAAA
This sequence comes from Chirona hameri, assembly GCA_036785665.1. Taxonomy (NCBI): domain Eukaryota; kingdom Metazoa; phylum Arthropoda; class Thecostraca; order Balanomorpha; family Balanidae; genus Chirona; species Chirona hameri. The sequence goes on along the minus strand of JAXIVJ010009755.1, from coordinate 30,763 downwards.
ATCTGACCTTTGATGACTTCTGGTGACATCAATATTGACATGACCAAAAAAAGACCGAACTACTTTCGATAGAACTTGTCTCGAGCTATCTAACGCCGTTTTCCGATTGTCGCTACGTTGCGTGGTTTTCTAGATCATAGGGGGGGGGGCGAAATCCGCCCTCCCCCCACCCCCGCTCCAGGGCGTGTAATTCTCAGAGGCCCTCCAGGGCGCGTGTTAATCTGCGCCCTCATAGGTGAACGGTTCTACCTTTTTACCATCTCCTAAAAATGTCCGATCAAGGATATAAAAATGCTAAACAAAAACTGTATCAACACAAGTTTGTGCTTTAAAAGTACACGGGAGCTTTTGGCTACTCCAGTAGGTGCTAGTCAATAACGCATGACGTTTACCAGATCAGCGTGCGCGAATGCACTCGCCGAATAAAAGAACCAAACCCTTCTGCCAAACACTTCTGCAAACTACCTGGAGCTGTATGCTGTGCCGCCGTGCACCGGTGCCTTGCGGGACAGTCAGCGAAGTGCCGTCAGCACGCTGCAGGCGTATCGCACGGTGAATAATAGATGCAGGGTGCAGTGCATGGTGCAAGGCGTTACGTTGTGCAGATTGCAACACTAATAAACCTGCTGGTTGATTCTATAAACATTGTCGGAGGTAAGCGATTGTTTGGTATTTACGTCAATGGTGATGTAGCGTCTCAGCTGGAATGACGTCTTACGTCTTAGCATCCATGAAAAAGAGTACTCTTGCTTTCTTGCCTTGCCGTACCTAAATATAACTTCAACTGAACTAGTGTGCATCCTTTGGAAAGAACTGTAAGAACTAATTTCAGAAAGTATTGGCAAAAGTACTAGCGCTCTCTTGTCAGTGCAAACAACGCATGCGTCACGATTCTTTCGACACTCTTCTCGACAGTAAACTCTCATCCACTTAGGCCTACGCCGCAAATGCATCCATAGGAGTCTCCCAAGCAAGACAGTGTGATCGGCAGGAGACTGATCCATGGCGACCAGTGGCGCAGGATCAGTGGCGCGTGACCAGCGGCGTGGGACCAGGGGCGCGGGACCAGTGGCGCGTGACCAGGGGCGTGGGACCAGGGGCGCGGGACCAGGGGCGCGGGACCAGTGGCGCGTGACCAGGGGCGCGTGACCAGTGGTTCGGGACCAGTGGCGCGTGACGCGTCAGAGCAGAGCGCCGCCGCCGCGATCGACCCCTGGCAGGCGACTCGTCGGTTGATGGATGACGGCGGGTCGCGACACCACGCCGCCCACTGCCGCTGTCGCGTCGCACTGTAAAATACACGTCCGACAGCAGCTCATCACAGGGCCGGCGTGATGCCGTGATTTATTCCAGCTGTAAATCACGGTAATCATATTCTTCGCTGGACGGGTGTCACGCTGTCGGCACGTGCAGTCTACCGCTCGCGCGGCGCCGCGCGGAGTGTGCGGGACAGGGTGCTGGGTGCAATGGCAGCAGACTGCTACCATACCGCCGCCACCGGCCACCGGACGATCAGCAGCCAGTCGCCCGGCCCCGGGCGGTCCCTAATGTAAATTTACGGCCAGCAATTTGTGCGAGAGGATTTATTGATAACGGAACCGGTATGGCCATCGTTTGCGATTCCCTGAATTGTGAACGAGGAAATGGGAATTCCGTGAACACTACAGGGCGAATGCATCAACAAGCAGCGCACGTATCGACTCGTTCGGGCTAAAATCGGACGCAATTTGTAACACCCGGCGACATAGGTATTTGGGGAAAGCGCGACTAAACTGAATGCATTAAGATGCGTTCTGACTCAATCGCAAAATAAATGCTCGTATCATGCTATGTATCTTCGAATACGAGTGTTGTTGTTTTAAAACGTGAGGAGCAAACCCTCTAAAGGCGGCCGCACACTGCGCCATTCGGCGCGCGATATCACTGCGAAATTCCGCGTTTCCACGGTGTTCAGCCGCGGAAAAAGCTCGTCCGGACGAGCTTTTCCGCGGCTGAACACCGCGGAAACGCAGAATTTCGCAATTATATCGCGCGCCGGATGGCGCAGTGTGCGGCCGCCTTTACCCTAATAAATATGCGGAAAACTACTGGTAAGAGAAACCCAAAGTGTAATAACGGAGGGCTTATACAGATAAATATGAAGAATGGTATGTAGGTTTGAAACATGCAAATGCTATGCAACAACAAGTCCACCAGTACGAACGCGATCTATGAAATAAAGCATTTATAAAAACACAAAGTGGGATACACCCACAGGTTGCAGAATGGACAGTGCACGGCAGGCGAGATATGTTTCTACAAAGTGCGGGCATTGTCTATATGTTTCTACAAAGTGGAGTTGTCAAGCAGTTCCGAGCATTTTTTTACACGAAATAATTACCGACACCAATTCAGTAATCGGTAATTCAGTAATCAATGGTCGACATCATTTTGATGATTTATTAGTCAAATTTTTTTTCCGCTATGAAAATTTCTTACACTATTTATCTATCATAGCATTTACCATAAATAAACATAATTACTTTTACCATGATCTATTGCCTACAATAAATCCATAGATCCTCGGTATTCTTATATTGTTTCTTGTGAATCTTTTGGACCTAAAAAGATGCCATGATCTGACGCCGGTTGTTATACTCAATCCCTTTAATGTCTTCGACAGCTACATTGTATTTCTGTTGTCTTACTGTTGTAAGTAACGCGCAGTGTCAGAAAAGTGACACATTTCTCCATTTTTCTGAACTTGGAAGTTTTGTTCCCTGAAAACTTGTACTGTAAATAATGATTTTGTTTAGTCTGCGGGTGCAAATGGCTGACGAGCATAACAAAATAGACTGAGCCTTGACTTTCCGAACAATGGCCGGAGCGTGAGTGATGCGACACAAATTGTCAAAATAAATCGTAAGGCCGAACCTCCAAATTGTCAACATCCGAAATTTCTGCAGTGATTTAGGGAAGGAAAACTTGTACGTTTCCAAAAATTAAAACCAAAAACTTGTTAAAACCTCCCAAAAAAGTGTTTGCGTATTCAGGTTACAACCCCTCCACCGATACCATCGTCATCTGGGCCCATGGATAACCCTGGGACACTAAAAACGCGTTATGAAAAAGACGGCAGTACTTTAGACTGAGACTTGAGCACAGTTTCCCATATACACATACGCAACGATACAAGGTACCTTTTAAACATACGAGTGTAGAAACGAGTGTAGGGTGCGAGTGAGTGTCATACGGGTGTAGGGTGTGTAGAAACGCGTATCAAAAATTACGCAAAACAAATACTGGTGGTATACGTACGCGTCAACAAAAAAAAATTGTTCCGCGAACTTAGATCGTGAAACCACTTTTCTGACACTGATTGCGTTTGGTTTTATTCAGTGGAGGGAACTATTCTCTGACGAACATTAGCCCGTCCACAGCGAGGAGCTAGCATCCCCTTTGTGTTGTCCTTTTGGGACAGTCCAGGAAAATGAATATACACATAGTCATGACATTGTCGTAGCCTCTCTTGCTATAGTTTCGTAAACCAATTTTTGCATCATTTAAGATACCGTAACTAGTCTAGGTCAGGTTCAATCCATGTGTGACCCTGTTAAGAAAAAAAATGCTAGCACTTCCGAAGAGAGGTGAAAAACACAACCTTCACAAGGCGAGCAACCTATTACTACGTGCCAATTCACTTCCTCATATTATTTCTTACGCCAGTCTGGGGACACATCATTTTTCTTTGCCTCAATTTCCCAGCAATATACAAAATGTGAAAAAGAAGAAGAAAAAACGATAGAGATTAAAAACCAATACATTAATAGCCCTGTCCGCTTACTACAGGCTTCCACCATATTTTCGAGCTCTAGCTTATATACAAACCTCCTGTCGCCTTAAAAGATTGCAGTGAAAAGTCTCCGCATGGTCGTTGGCAGCAAAGCAGCAAAGCGCCAGCAAAGCAACGGCCGACCTGGGCTTCATGTCGCCAGCGAACGCGATGAATGGACGCGACGTGAATGAGTGCGCTGTAAAACACATGCACAAAGAGCTGGCAACATTATGGCAAAATACAAAAATCACGAACTTTCAAATGCATTATTTTAGCCTACCACTAACCACTCACTCCTGAGATGAGTTGGAGTTAGCTTTTTTCACACCACTCCGCGGTTTGTGATCGGCGACAAACGTCTACAAGGCGCGGGTTAAATGCAAAAGCATAAGGTGAAATTAATTAGGATGCAGTATGGTTCATAAATGCACTGCTTTATCTGAATTTTAATTGTTAGTTCACTTTTATTTTCAGTTATTAAAAGTAAAACGTTAAACTACCCTTTTTGTCGGAATGATAGATAGTCTTTGCATCCGATGAACGGTATTTATATTCTTATAGCGTTTGGTTATTTCATAAGACACGCCAAATCGAGCTCTTCGTCATTTTAACAGACGGAAGAGACTTTATAGCTTCAACACTCAACTCCATAGAATAGCTCCAACACCGTCATCCTTAAGGATTTCCGATTTTTGGGGCGTCAGATAACCTTACAGAAGATGTCATCACGAGCTGTTAGATAATCGCTGCAGGCTTGGCCAATGTGCGCTAGCATGTCTCGCACTAATTGTATTTACGCACAGCAAGTTATGTCCAAGTTAAGTTAAAATGTCCGATTGGGACATTAATAATAGGCTTAAGAGATTACACAAGTGACATGCTACGCGGTGATTATCCGAATTCCAACTGCTTGGGCGGAGGTTTCGTTTCCGAGTGCTAGCAACTTCACAGATTCATTTACAGATATCCTACGCTAGTTCAGCGACAATTAGATTGGCTGGTTGTGGCGAGGTTGATATTTGATCGATCTGTCAGTATCCATGCATGTTTAAAGCAGCGCTATCACGTCGTGTTCTCAACATGCCGAGAAGCCACTTCCATGAAAATCTGAGCAGTTCGAGCCCCGCTCCGGCCCCCGGGCTCTGCTACAGACATCCATATAGGCTCGCGTGCCTTCGGACCATCTCTGGGCACCGGAGCTTTGAAGGGTGTTCGCTGGAAACAAATGAGTTGAAAACGACCTTTTCCAGACAGTTTTATTGCGATGTCATTTGTTCTTCCACCCTATATAGAGCAGAAGGCTGAGTTAATGTTATTGAATAACGGCGCAAAGCTTTCCTTCTCCAAAGTTACTATATAGTCTTTAGCGATTCAAGAAACACAATTTAGTGTCATTGAGCGTTATATTCCAACCCGACTGTACCGTGGTTCATACACAGTCAATTCAATACGCACCTGTGTTGGCAATACCATTGCTAGAACAGGGCCCTCCCTGCCTTATGCTGGCCAAAATAGGTTCCATCCGCTTTACTCAAGTTGCTGAATAAGCACATAAATTCTCGTCTGCTGGAGATTACGTACCATTGTGCATGCATATCCAAGAAGTAAATAAGACCGCACACAGTCTGGTGTTCGTTTCTAAGCCCGCCAGGGAACGGTATCCGACGGCGGTGAGGCACGTGGAGATGGTCTGGACGGCTTCGATCGCGGTAAAATTCATCAACCATCAATCATTCGGCGCACACTATCTGATGGTATACATTGAGCATGGTTATATATCTGTTTAGGCAGAACAATAATATAAATGTGATATGAATTTGTAAAAGAAAGCACCAATAAGTATTGGTAATAAATATATGGTAAAATTTTACCTGAAGTCCAACTAATACCTAAGTGAATAAACCGGTAAAATGATTTGGGGCGAATAAGCCGGTATCGATACCATATACCAATTGATAATACCTTTTTGGATAATTTATATTAATACCAAAATGATACCATAAAATTAATAAACCGGTCTTGCAAAAAATAAAACGAATATTACTTATCCTTCAATTTACAACTACATTTGTTGTACAAGAAGAATATATGTTGATGTACTAATAACAGTTTATGTATTACGTATTCAAATGTTAACAGATCAGGATCATCGTACGTCTACCCGGCCGTCGTTATACCATCTTCCACGCCTTTCTCTCTCCTATGCGAAACAGCACCGTGAACCTACCGTGAACTAACCGTGAACATCCTACCGTGAACATCCTACCGTGAACATCCTACCGTGAACAGTAAACGCGACCACTGCAACGGCTAAACGCAGCAATATGTGACACAAGACACCGCAAACATTCTAAGCCATCACATTAGCAATGACTATCGATACTGAGTTACCAGGTCATCAGGTCATCAGGTCACCAGGTCATCAGGTCATCAGGTCATCATGTCACCAGGTCATCAGGTCACCAGGTCATCAGGTCACCAGGTCACCAGGTCACCATGTCACAGGTCACTAGGTCGCAAGGTTACCAGGTCATCAGGTCATCAGGTCATCAGGTCATCAGGTCATCAGGTCATCAGGTCATCAGGTCACCAGGTCACCAGGTCACCATGTCACCAGGTCACTAGGTCGCAAGGCTACCAGGTCATCAGGTCATCAGGTCATCAGGTATCCAGGTCATCAGGTCACCAGGTCGCAAGGTCACCAGGTCACCAGGTCACCAGGTCATCAGGTCACCAGGTCACCAGGTCACCATGTCACAGGTCACTAGGTCGCAAGGTTACCAGGTCATCAGGTCATCAGGTCATCAGGTCATCAGGTCACCAGGTCACCAGGTCACCATGTCACCAGGTCACTAGGTCGCAAGGTTACCAGGTCATCAGGTCATCAGGTCATCAGGTCACCAGGTCATCAGGTCACCAGGTCACCAGGTCATCAGGTCACCAGGTCATCAGGTCACCAGGTCACAATGTCACCAGGTCACAAGGTCACCAGGTCACCAGGTCATCAGGTCACCAAGTCACCAGGTCACCAGGTCACCAGGTCACGAGGTCACAATGTCACCAGGTCACCAGGTCATCAGGTCATCAGGTCATCAGGTCACCAGGTCACCAGGTCACCAGGTCACCAGGTTACTAGGTCACAAGGTCACCAGGTCATCAGGTCACCAGGTCACCAGGTCACAATGTCACCAGGTCACAAGGTCACCAGGTCATCAGGTCACCATGTCACCAGGTCACCAGGTCACCAGATCACCAGGTCACTAGGTCACCAGTTCGCAAGTTCACCAGATCACCAGGTCGCAAAGTCTCCAGGTCACAAGGTCACCAGGTCACAATATCACCAGGTCACACGATCACGAGGTCACAGGGTGAAGGTCACCGTTCTGCCTCCATCACTCACCGAGCACATCTCGCTGAACCACAGTGAGCACCGCGCCAACCAGAACCAGGCCTCTCAGCCCCCGCGCGGCCGCCGCGGCCCACATCGCTGTCTGCGCTGTAACTGCCGTCCGACACCACACACTGCCTCAGGGCATCCCGGCCCGGTCTCCACACCGTCCCGCCACCAGACACCCGACACCGCCCGGCACCGACTGGACGGCCGCGGCTGGCGGAGCGGCCCGGCCGAGGACGCGCGCAGCCCTCCCTCCACCTCATCACCCCTCCCCGGCTGCCCTCAGGCCACAACGGTACGGAGGGGTGTCGGTGGACAATGGCAACACGAGCGAGTTCATTCGTCAGGACATGGGAAAGCCTCGGGTATGTGTGAGTGGTGTGGGTCATGGGAGATCTTACAATGACTTGCAGACAAGGGCGGATCTATGATTTTTCCGAAGGGGCGGGGGCGGCTGACCCGGGGGCGGCATTTTCGCCGTCAAGGGGGCGCCATGGGCCTACAAGGGCGCCAAAGGTTAACGCGCGCACAGCCGGGGATTTGCGCCAACCAGGAACTGCCGAGGGGGATGATTTCTTCCCCCTCCCCCTAATATCTCGAAAACCGCGCAACATAGCGACAAGTAGAAAACGGCGTTAGATAGCCCCCGACAAGCTCTATGGAAAGTATTTTTTTTTAGGTTAGGTCAATACTGTGCTCACCAGAGGTCATAAAATGTCAGATTATCCAGTTTTTGGACTTCGCTCCAGAAACCACCAAATATATAAGGAACTATGGATAGCTAGGAACAAACGAAAAAAAGCATTCGAAAGCTTTTGAAGAAAACAAAATCAAAAAAAATGTTGTCTTCAAATTTAAGCTAAGATCAATAGTTAAGGCTCCAGAGCAGGGGCTCGGCCACAGGTTTGAAGTTGGGGGGACGTGGATTCATGAGCTCAACGAGATATAGGGCCGAGTATATGGGATATGGTAGTAACCGGGCCTACACCTGACCGGGCCCCTGAAATACGCCTTTGCCAGCACCGGGCCACTCCCTCGATCGGGCCCCTACCAGAAACCGGGGCCTATCAGGAAGGGCCCGTATCAAAGAATTTGCAAGGAGCCGGCCCTGTTGTGACCGGGCCCTCGTCCTGACCGGGCCCCATATTACGCCTTTGCCAGCACCGGGCCCCTACCTCGATCAGGTCTGACCAAGACCGGACCCCTGCCAGGAATGGGCCAAAATACGGGTCTTTTTGATGCGTGCCACTGATAAATTTCGGGGGAAAGCTCACCCTTTTGAGCCCCATGCCCCCCCCCCCCCCCCCTGGGTGCGCCACTGCCAACTTGCCTCGGGATACTCCCGCTACTTGCTGTGTCAGTGGTACCTAGAGACAGGGGCGTCGCCACCGGGGAGGGGTGCTGCCCCCTCCTAAACCCCCTCCCCCACCCCCCACCCCCACCCCAGGATCGCTCCGGCCGGGGTCCGCCCCCCCCCCCCCCCCATTCGCAGGATTTTAACATTAGCCCAATGGGGCTGGCCCCCAAACCCATGGCCCATTTCAAGTCATAGTTGATAAGCGTTCCACGCTTATAATCAGCAAGTACTCGGTAACGAATTCGGTAAATTAGCCTCCCTACGCATTGTTATTTATCATGAAGGTCTGCAAGATGTTTTCTACACTCTACCTTTTATGAATATGGGCCAAACTTCTATGAAAAATCAACAATAATTTAAAAAAAGTGCATTGAAATCGTCAGTTTAGCAGTGGCGGTGACAGCGACCTATTTAGTGGCGGCGATTTGTTTGTAAGTGCCCATTCAACAACGTAGAACAGATTGATGCAAAAGCGCTTGCGCTTTCCAATAGTGGAGGGAAAATACCGATCATTCATTTTCCCAAACTTCCAACTTTGAATCAGGGAATATTTTTTTTAATCCTTAAATTTAGATCACATCATTTTAATACCATAACGGTAGCCAAAGCAATTGTTGCTATAAAAAAAGTGATTATCTCCCTTTAATGGGAGATAATCACCCTTTTCCACAAAAATGGAGTTAGCACCTGACATCGATAGACGAGGCTAAAATATGATGTAAATTCATCACATTTTGCATATAAACATTCCTACCGAAAGATATTGGCAGTTTCATACCGATAAGCGATCCACGCTTATATCGGTCGGTACTCAGCAAGTACTCGATAACGAATTCAGTAAATTAGCCTCCCTACGCATTGTTATTTATCATGAAGGTATGCAATATGTTTCTTGCACTCTTATCTTTTGCGAATATGTGCCAAAATTGTATGAGCAATTAACAATCATTTCAAAAAGGTGCATTGAAATCGGACGTTTAGCTTGGGACCGGCCGGCCAGTGCCAAACTAAACTACGGCGACCTATTTAGTGTCGGCGATTTGTTTACAAGTGCCTATTCAACAACGTTGAACAGATCGATGCAAAAGCGCCAGATGAAGCGCTTTCCAATAGTGGAGGGAAAACACCGATCATTAATTTTCCCAAACTTCCAACTTTGAATTAGGGAATAATTTTATTTGATTCTTAAATTTTGATCACAACATTTTAATAACATTACGGTAGCCAAATAAGTTGTTGCTAACAAAATCAAAAGGTGATTATCTCCCTTTAACACGCGCCCTGGAGGGCCTCTGATAATTACACACCCTGGAGAGGGGGGGCGGATTTCGCCCCCCTATGATCTCGAAAACTACGCAACGTAGCGAGAAACAGAAAACGGCGTTAGATAGCTCGAGACAATCTCATTCGAAAGTATATCTTTTTTTTTAGGTCAGGTCAAAATTGAGGTCACCAGAGGTCATCATAGGTCAGATTTTCCAGTTTTAGGACTTCACTTCGAACACCCCCAAATATCTGTGGAACTATGATAGCTAGCAGCAAACAGAAAAAAAAACAATCAAAAGCTCTTGAAAAATGCAATCGACATAGGTGGCCTCAGATTTGAGCTCAGGTCAATAGTTTGGGCTCCAGCGGGCATCAAATGTCAAAAAGGTTATTTTAAGGTTATTTTTTGGCAAAACTGTTTTTCGCAAATTAATTTTTACCTAATAAAGAAAGGGCAGTATTTTTGACGGCATCGTTTTTGTCTCGTCAATTTGCTTCTACTCATATTTATGTTAACCAGGTCATGTCAATATATAAATGTGACCTCAGGTCAAGGTCAAGTGGTGACCCGAGTAGATCATGCTGGATATTGGGAGACGTGTATCGATGATACAAATACATTGGTACCAGTTCCACTTCTCTATCTTTATTATGTCGAGAGTTATTGACAAAAGGGTGTTGGTGACCTCAGATGGCATAGGCTACTCTGTAGGGGTCAATGAACGAAAAACACAAATTTTCAGGTACACAAAATGTATCTGTGGGTAACTCTGTTTTGGGGAAAATTTAATGACCCTAGGTCAATATCTAGAAGGTCAAATGAGATCAAATATGCTACATTGTGTTTGCTATGCGCTCCTTGGCTTGACTTTGTTATGGAACGCAGTGATTGCGTGTATATGTTACAGTACGTTTGCGAAATCCGTATAGTTGCAAACAAACTAGTATAGTTGCAAACGTCCTGGTGGGTCAGTATAGTTGCATACGTACTAGTATAGTTGCGAACGTCCTAGGATGGATGCAACTGTCCTGACCGGTCAGGATAGTTGCATACATGCTGGGCTGTCCAGTACGTTTGCAACAATATTAGTACAGTTGCAAATGTACTGAAAGATTGGGCACGGCTGATTTCACCATTTTCGGCCATTCACGGCCATTTTCACCATTTCCAATTCATGCCGTTTTCAATTATTCGCGATTTTGTAAAGTTTGGTTCCAAAAACTCGTTTATTTTTATATTGTCCAAAAGTTACAGGGAAACTTCATTGTCCACTGTCTCTCTATCCAATGCGCGTGCTAAACAGCGCTTGTTAGGAAGTTTGGGGGAGCGTCTGTCACCCACGTACCTAACGGGGGGGGGGCAAGGGGCCATGACCCCCTGTGAGACGCAGCTTAGGTATACTATATCCATAGCGTTTTTGCGAAAGATTTGCGACTTTGCGAGTTATTTGTACCAAATCTAACAGTTGACCCACCCACCCCTGACGGAAATCCTGGCTAAGTACGTAGCGTCTGGCTGCGGTTCGCGGCCACGCTGCGACAAACAGCGTGGTCCCGAGCTGTCACGTGACCGAATGTGACACGGGACGTGTCACATGGTGTTGCTCAGTCGAGAGGTGGTTTCCGGAGCGTTCGGCAGTCTGTCTTTCAGTGAGACGTGCTTTCGATTTCCCCTTCCATATGTCCCGTGATATGTGTGATGAAGCTGGACGAGTGGCTTCAAAGCACACGGGGCAAGAATTGCCGCGTCGTTTCCGATGCAGAGCACGATGAGATCATGGACTTTCTTACGAAGCTGGCAGATGGCTCTGAACCTGGATCTCTGTATTGCAACCAGAGGAGGTGGCTGAATAACATGGCCATAATCTTCTACAATGGCTTCACTTTTGGACAATATAAAAATAAGCGATTCTTTGGAACCAAGCTTTACCAAATCGTGAATAATTGAAAACGGCATGCATTGGTAATGGTGAAAATGGCAGTATTGGTAAGGGCAACTTCCTCCCCCCCCCCCCTTGTACCACCACCACTGTTGCCTAGTAACGTGATCACTGATCATGACATTATATAATCATGAACCATATTGCACCCCAAGACAAGCATTGTTTGAAAATCGCCAAAAATAATCGTTTTCACCAATCAGCCGTGCACAATCCTTCAGTACAATTGCAACTGTACTAGTATTGTTGCAAATGTACTGGACAGCCCAGTATGTATGCAACTATCCTGACCGGTCAGGACAGTTGCATCCATCCTAGAACGTTCACAACTATACTAGTACGTATGCAACTATTCTGACCCACCAGGACGTTTGCTGCTTGCTGCTAACAAATACTAGTTTGTTTGCAACTATACGGATTTTGGTCGAGGCGTCGGTTTTCCCCCTTGCTCTCTTGAGGGAGGAAGGGGGGGCGGTCGCTCTCGAGGGGCGGTCACCCTCTGGCACGGTCGCTCTTTGGCGCGGTAGGAGGAAAACCCGCCGTTTCCGGCACACTATCTGGCATCGCGTCAGATAGCAATCAGCTCGTTATCTAAGCGCCTCAGGCAAGGACGGGATCAGATGACAACCGATTAGCAGTCGCCGAGGTGGGAATGGACTCAAGACCACAAACATTGCGGCACACACCAGAGAGCGGTCAGCTCATTATCTAAACGCCTCAGGCGAGGACGGGATCAGATGACAACCGATTAGCAGTCGTCGAGGTGGGAATGGACCTGACTTGTATACGATTCAACTCTGATTGAGTCGCGACTCATGAATCCAGCAGTTTTTGCGACTCAAACTGATTGAGTCGCTAACATTTTTAAGGATTTGGCTTTGAGTCGGGATTGAATCGAAGTTTTCAGGTAGAAACCATGATTGAGTCGACAACAAATATTTAGAGAGCTGACTGAGTCGGGTTCGCGACTCAATCGCCTAAATGAAGCCTCCAAATTCCAAAACTTCAAGTTTTCAACCATGTAGGTAATATCCATCAACAATTTCACCATACATAAATAAAATATATAAAATGCAGCACTATCAAATCACTCTCAGTTATAAATTGCAAACGTAGTCATTAGTCATAGTTTGAGTTGCGATTGAGTTGTTATATGATTCAAAATGATTGAGTCGGGACTGATATGCCTAAAGGCCATTTTGAAGCGATTGAGTCGAAAACTCTGACTCAAAGTCTTTGATTGAATCAAATGCAAAAAATGAAGGTCTCATTGAGTCGTGATTGAATCGACTAATGTTGATTTTGAGTCGTGATTGAATTGTTCGAGAGAAACAAATTTGAGTCGTATGCAAGTCTGGAATGGACTCAAGACCACAAAGTATGAGTTCAGAAGGCATGAATCATTTGCATTTATGACAACCTTCCAGTTGACCTACTTCGGTTCCATTATCTAACCGCCTCAGGCGAGGACGGGATCAGATGAGTGATGACAACGAATTAGCAGTTGTCGAGGTATGAATGGACTCAGGACCACAAGCATGAGTTCAGAAAGCATGAGTCATATGCATTTATTACAACCTTTCAGTTACCCTACTTCGGTTCCAATGATCTGTCATGAACTTGACCTGGCTTGACCTCGTTGACCTAACATTACCTTGTCAACTATATCGCACAACAATATACATCAAACAAGTCGCAAGTATTATGCCAAAGACACTTTCATTTTTCCGGTATACGGGAACCGCACAGGGCTGATTTGTGTGGTCTGGCGCTGTTTTTTTTTAACTTTGATGGCCTATAACTCAAACATATTCGGCCGATTTTTATTTGTCTTACTTCAGACAACGCGCCGTTCATTTTTAGGCAGGTACCTAAAATATTATGCACATCGCCCGGTAAAATAAGGACATATTTTTAAAAAAACAGGAGGGGTGGGCGGATTTCGCCCCCCCCCCTCCAGGGCGCGTGTTAAAGGTATTTCGCCGCGGAGAGGCGCAACAAAAATGAATCTTATGCCCTGGATAAGCATTGTTTTCCTCTATGACCTCTAAAAATGTTTGTGCTTAAGAGTGCGGAAAAAGTAAGAAAGCGAACTGTTTTGCCCTAATTATATAGGAAACTGGAAAGTAGCAATATATAAACAAAACAAATGCGCAGCGAAACGGTACTAATTTATAATTTTGTTTTAACCCTTATACGTGACCCTTAGGCGTGAAAATTTTGATTTATTCCCTGGATAACTGTATTTTTACTGTTGAAGGTGCTTGAGGTGTGTACTGTTTGAGGTGCTTGAAATTTGAGGGTAGTGTCATGTGCTCAATGTGTGTGTGGGGGGGGGGGACAAAAGACATTCTGCCCCCCCCCCAACTTTGAAGTTGGGGGGGACATGTCCCCCCCCCCCCCAGTGGCGGAGCCCATGCTCCAGAGGTCATCAAAGGTAAACAATTGCTATTTTTGGCAAAACTGCTTTTCACAAATAACATTTTACCTAATAAAGATAAGGCAATAATTTTGACACCATCGTGTTGATCTCGTCTAAATACCTCGAATCATGCTCATTTTGATCAGGTTAGGTCAACTTGGAAAGTTGACCTCAGGTCAAGGTCAAGTGGTGACCCAAGTAGGTCATGTTGCATATTAGGAGACGTGTCTCGATGAGACAAACATATTGGTGCTGGTTTCACTTCTCTATCTTCATTCTGACGAGAGTTATTTACAACAACAAAAAGTGTTGGGGACCTCGGATGACCTCGGCTGAGCCTGTAGGGGTAACTTAACAAAAATGCACCTGGGTCATCAAGAATGGCCTATGATAACCTGATCCAGAAGGAATTGGACTGCTATCATTGGTATGCTCGGAATAGAAAGCATTTTAATATTGCCCATTGACTTATAATGGGAGGTCACGAAATTGACCCATAGGTCACCGATTTAAAAACTCCGAGATAAACGAATTGTAGGTACCTATGACCTTATGCAATCTTGTAAGTTTGAAACATCGGAAAAAAAACTTTGGCTGTGGTATGACCACGAACTTGTTGTAGGTGGGGTCACGTAACCTGGCTTTGCGACCTGACCTGAGATGACCCGAGGTCAATAATTTAAGACCATGGGTGTAATGATGTCCAAATTTTGTGGCGCTGCGCACTACCGTTTTCCCGCTATTCATGCAAAACCAGAGGGGGGCGGGGGAGGCGGAAATCAACACGCGCAAGCGGCCGTGCACGAGTTAACCCGCTAATTACTGGGGTGTATATTTTCATCATAACGCGACTTCCTGGGGGGGGGGGGGGGGAGGCGGAAATCAACACGCGCAAGCGGCCGTGCACGAGTTAACCCGCTAATTACTGGGGTGTATATTTTCATCATAACGCGACTTCCTGGGGGGCGGGGGAGGCGGAAATCAACACGCGCAAGCGGCCGTGCACGAGTTAACCCGCTAATTACTGGGGTGTATATTTTCATCATAACGCGACTTCCTGGGGGGGGGGGGAGGCGGAAATCAACACGCGCAAGCGGCCGTGCACGAGTTAACCCGCTAATTACTGGGGTGTATATTTTCATCATAACGCGACTTCCTGGGGGGCGGGGGAGGCGGAAATCAACACGCGCAAGCGGCCGTGCACGAGTTAACCCGCTAATTACTGGGGTGTATATTTTCATCATAACGCGACTTCCTGGGGGGCGGGGGAGGCGGAAATCAACACGCGCAAGCGGCCGTGCACGAGTTAACCCGCTAATTACTGGGGTGTATATTTTCATCATAACGCGACTTCCTGGGGGGCGGGGGAGGCGGAAATCAACACGCGCAAGCGGCCGTGCACGAGTTAACCCGCTAATTACTGGGGTGTATATTTTCATCATAACGCGACTTCCTGGGGGTGGGGGGGGAGGCGGAAATCAACACGCGCAAGCGGCCGTGCACGAGTTAACCCGCTAATTACTGGGGTGTATATTTTCATCATAACGCGACTTCCTGGGGGGGGGACTATTTTTTTGCTCCCTCCTCGGATCTCCGGAACTACTGGACCGATTGTAAAAATGCTAACGGCATTCGATAGCCCTGGGACATTTATGGAGGGAAACATAATATTGTTGACCTCGGTGTCACCGATGACGTCACAGGTCAGGTCAAGTACAAAATGTTTGACCGTTTTTTTCCTTCTTCTTCAAATTAGCTGCCAAGTTTCTTTCATTATTATTGCTAGTTGTGAACCCCAAATTCCACCACCCCCAACCCTCGGCCGATATATTTGTATCGGATAGAAATCATTATCGCCAAAAATACGTGGCCTGAAATGTCTCTAACGTTCTGGGCCGCGATGCGTGGCGTGGGCCACTTCCACTGCTTTAACATAGGGGCCGCAAACCGCCGGCCTGAATTTTAAGAGCGGCCCCCGTCTGCCTTGGGAAATACCTCACGAAATTATCCGGCCCCTTGCGAAATATGAGAGATTGTTTTGGTCGTTTGAGGTTTACCAAGTGGTATCTCAACATTCTGATAGTAACGCCACCACAAGCAAGTGTGTCGTTACCATCAGACTGTGTGATTAGCTTGCAGGCCGTTGTCATCCAATGCCTATAAGCTGTCAATAAATTCCCCCAGTGACGTCACCGGTAAATTACTTTTTGAATCCCTGTGAGTTTCCTTGTCATTAATATGAAACTTGATACTGTCTAACATACATTATTGATCATGTACTTTACATGTATGTCACTTGCGAAGTAGTGTTTAATATATTTAGCTTGCTATGTTGGATATAAGTATGCCATTGGTGACGTCATGGCAGATACTGCGCAGCACGGACGGTTCTACCTTATGTTTATGGCCTTGATTAGCTTGAAGTTGAACTTGTATGACTATTCGATTCCATTCTTTAAATTTGCTTTGGTTTTGAAACATGGATATTTGGTGCTTAATGAAGAGTCAGAGTATAGGAAGATGGATAATCCTGTGTTGGTACTCACTCACTTGGTAGGTACTTCCTCAAAATTATTTTGTTTTAGTAAAATTATCCACTGTTGAATAAAATCTTCTAAAAATAATTAGGACAAAATTATGCAAATTGAAGTATATAAGTTGTACCTATATTCATTATTCATTTATATTAGATAATGAGAAAATAGCATTTGGCATGTATGATGTGCTGTACAGTCAACAACTGTTATATCCCCGGACAACCTAACCTCAGACTTTTCATGCTATCAGAATGTAAACGATACAGACACACTAAAGCACTGTACGTCAGTATTGTCTGCACTCTGATTATGATAGCATGAAAAGTCTGAGGTTAGGACGTGTCCAATGATTGGACTTTTACCCAATCATGTGATATATAATCATGATAGGGAAAGTGATGATAGCACTTCGTTCTGTGGTTAGTATTTCTTTTTTATATTGATCATTTGTAAGTAATCTGAATATTACTTGACCAACAATAGGTAACTCCAGGCCCCTAGCTTGAGCCAGGCTGAATTCCCAGAGGGTGCACAAGAATTACCGAGGGTGCCCACCATTGGCAAATATTTATCAACCCAAAGTCTGAGCATGTATGCAATATTTTATTTGAACATTATAGTGTCCTGATAAGTGTCATGCTTAGATGATTTCGCGCAAAAAGGTTCAAACTGCCTGTGTTCAATTATTTTTATTTGGCTATGAAAGTACTGGTACTGGTTAACTACATGCCAAAATACCAGGCTCATACTATTGGTGTTCAGGTGGTCTCACCTGACTGGATATTACACATTTACTTACCCTATGTGTTTTCAGCAAACTACCACTGCTAAGTGGTAGTTTGCTGTCAAATGTAGGTGTAGGAATCAAATGCTGTTAAATGTAGGTGTAGAAAATGTCAAATGTAGGAATCGATAGAGATTGAATTGGATATTGATATATGACGGTGACGTTTGAAAATTCAAAAATCATAGGCGTGTGCAGGTCACTCAAAATGGGGGTGAAGTAAATGCGTAATACAACCATTTTTGTCGTTGTTTTTTTTATAAATGAAATGGTATGTGATTGTGACATTAGACAAAACGGTTATACATCATATTTTTTGCCATAGGCGGTACCAGGTTAGTGAAAAAGGGAGGTAAATTGGGAAAAAATATTAACCGCAGACAAGTTGCTACCCAGCACTATAAATATGTTACTGATCGTAGATAGTTCCTTTTTGCATGTTGCACTTCATCATAGGCGTATCCAGGATCCAAACTTGGGCGGTGCAAGACCTTTTGAAAAGTATATTATCCGCTATTATGATACTAACTAGTCAACAGCGACTATTTCACTTACAACTTCAATTGACATTGCTTACCCCCTTTTACCCTACCTGGACTCGCCTATTATCTTATAATCGTTCGTAAAGTAGCCTGTGGTGCTTGTTTCATCCGAAAACTGCAGTATGTTATGTCATTGTACGCCCATGCCTCTTAGTTTCCTTGCAATAATATGACCCCCTTTCTTCCATTCCTGAGCGTGCCTCTGCCAAAAATGACTTTATTCCCTTTTCTGGCCTCATATGTGTATATATCATTATAAGCTAAACGTCTATTGCGCCGTTATCGCTGGCATATCGTCATCTCCATGCCAGTCACCCCCCTTTTTATGTTCCTGAACACGCCCCTGAAACTCTATATGTAATAAATTATGCAAATAATGGAAGCAGAAGCTATATTTTACATCTTGATAGCTATAAATGCCCCTTACATCGCTCTATTGGCTTCCCGCCAAGCATTGAATACTTCCTGGAAACCCCCCCTTTTCAAGCCCCTGAAACCGCCTCTGCCATGCAATTTTTATGATATTTCATTAACATTAACTAATTTGCACTTGTTGTAATCACCGTAAACCGATGTAACTCATTTATACTTGATGCAGTTAGGAAGAAACCGTGAAGATCGCATTTCCGTATTATCGCCAAATTTCGCCTCCGAACCCACCCAAAACTGGGCCCTGGAACCGCCTCTGTTCAGGTTAAGAACTCAAAATTTGGACTTCAAATGCGGTATTTAATTTCATGAAAAGTCCGAAAATTTCATGGCCCTGCTCCCAGCCGTTCTGGAGATATCTGCGAAAAACATGAGGGGGGGCGGAATTCGCCCCCCTGTTACAAATAGGGTTAAAGGCCCTCAGGTCACATGTTGTATGGATTATTTTACACGTATAATGCGTTAGTAGCAGTCATTTTCACAATCTGATCCTATATAAAGGCCCTCAGGATTGCGACTATTATCTCACAAAGTGCTCTCAAATGTATAATGCATCTCCCGCATAGGTAACAGTGAGATTGTAAACAAAGGTCAATGTCAAGGTCAGGTCACAAAAGGTCACAGGTCTAAGAAGGTCATGCTACACATGTTGTATGGGTTATTTTACACGTATAATTCGTTAGTAGCAGTCATTTTCACAATCTGATCCTATATAAAGGCCCTCAGGTCAAGGTCAGGTCACAATAAGGACAACATTTGAAATTGAATAATATAAATACAAATGGTATGTTCCTAGACTAGTTTTGTCTCAGAAATACAGTCGCGGCATTGATTTGTCTGTATCTGGTCAGTAAAAGCCAAAAAACGCAATTAAAAAAATTACGTCATAAGTTTATTATACTTAGAGAGCCATAAGTTAGTCAAAAATAAAGATATTGTTTTAAATTTGGTTTGGCATCTTCCCTACCTGTTTTTATAATACATATTCCGTTTTTTTTTAAATATCTTCAAAAAAAAACTTTTGTCGAAGTTCTTCAAAAAAAAGTTGTTCGCATTTTTGGGAGTTAAAACACAAAAATGTCGAAAATCCGAGATTGCCATTTGGAAGACAATGTTATGTACTTTCTTGTGACTTTTTTATTTGCAATTTGGATTAAAACTCTATTTGCTACCATTAGTCAAACATTTGCTTTTTTTCTCACCAAAAATAGCATGGCATGACGTCACTAAAACGTCATTATCTCCCACACTACTTCACCAAATTCAATCAAATTTTGACAAAAGACGTGGAATTACAGCGGCATCAGGTATCGAAAGTTTCACTTCGATATCTGTCAGAGTTTTCAAGTTATTGAGAAAATCCGGGAGTGGGTAAAATTTACGCCCCCCCCGCGCCGCGCGGGTTAACCTTCGCCCATTAAAATTACCTGTACCTCTGGTATGGGTAATTTTGACCTCTGTGGTTTTTCGGGATTAGCGAAAAAACGGCGGTGCGCAACCAAATTTGGCACAGCTGTTTGGGCATCAATTACCCACATTTATTGAAAATGTTGACCCCAGGTCATCTCAGGTCATGTCACAAGGTCACGTCAGGTGACTTTACCTCCAAACATATTTATGGTCGTGTCAAAGCCACAGTGTTTGTCCGAGAGATTTTAAACTCAGGCAGGATTTCATAAGATCATAACTACTTAAGATTTGAATATCTCTGATTGTGTATATCGATGACCTAAAGTCAGGACAATTTCGTGACCTCCCATTATAAGTCAGAGGGAAAATATACAAATGTTTCCTATTCAGAGAATATGCATTAGATCAGGTAATTTCTGTAAAAATCCTGTTATTTTGGTTAATTCTTGATGACCCAGGTGAAATTGTTGCTCAGTAACCTCTTACAAGGTCAGGTGAGGTTTCTGAGGTCATCAACACTTTTTTGTCAATAATTGTTGATAGAATAAAGATAGAAACGTAGCAGCATTGTGTTTATCTCGTCAGGACGCATCGCCCCATATGCAATATCACCTACCTGGGTCACCAAATGACCTTGATCTGAGGTCGAATTGTTAAGTTGACCTAACCAGATTGCCATAAATATGTTTCGAAGCATCTTTACGAGACATACACGATGGTGTTAACATTATTACTCTATGTTTAACCGATACAAAAGATATTCACGGAAACTTTTTGGAAGAAAATTAAATGGTGACCATTTTTGGTCAAATCAATTGGGTACCTCTGGAGCCTAAACTATTGACCTGAGCTAACATTTACGGACATCAATACCGATTGCATTTTCAAGAGCTTTCGATTTGTTTTTCTGTTTGTTCGTAGATATCATAGTTCGAGATATTTGGGTGTTTCTGGAGCAACATCCTATGCCTACTTGGGAAATTTTACCTTTGATGACCTCCTGTGACCTCAATATTGGACTGAGCTAAATAATGCCTGAAGTAACTTCGGGTGTCCATGTCGAGAGCTTTCGAACGTGTTTTTGTCATCTTTCTTTCCCTTTTAGTTTTCAAGTTTGTGGGGCCTGGGGGGTCATTTTGATCCCCACACACACTAACTCTAACTAGTTTTGGGGCAGTCTTTAAAGGGGTGGGGATGGGGTGCAAGCATTTATTGAATAAAGGTAGGGAATTTACATCTACACTGAAAATAAATTGATACCCCTGACACCCTGATCGCAGCCAGTGATACCTCTGTGAAACCCTATGTATTATCCTGAAATACTCCCTTAGTTCATTGGGGGCATGTCATGAGCGGCATCCTATATAATATCACTGAAAACCAAAATGATTTATTTAGGAAATATTAGGGGCAAAGGTCTAAAACATTCTTCCCCTGATATTCTCCCAATATCGCATTTTTGTATCTGTGATTCTTTCAATATTCTTCCAAAATAGGGGAATCGGGGAAGGATTCCCTGCTTATGCCTCTGTGAGTCCCCAAAACACCAGGTAGATTCCCCCTATATTTCCCTTGATGCCCCAAGGATGCCCCGTGATGCCCCACTGATGACACTGATGACCTCCGGTATTCCTCCTGGATATCTCTGAAATTCCCAGCTGATGCCAGTCACATATAGGATGTGTTATTGCTGCAAACCAAGTGTTTAAATCAGTACATAACATTTCATATAAATAATGAATTAGAGAGAATGCTAAACTTGAGGTTAAGGGTGAGCCATTTCACCTTAATTCCTGAATCTACTGACCAGTATGTCTTTAACACGCGCAGTGGAGAGGGGTATGCTACTAACACGCAGTGGAGGGGGAGGGGGCACTTTAGTGCCCCCCTCCCCCCTAAGATTTCCGAAAGAATGAGATTAAAACGATTAACGATTAATGAGAACGGAAACGATTAACGATAACGATGAACGAATACACTTACAGGGTAGGTAGATGCTATAATGATCTACATTTGCTGAATTTTTCGTGACCTTAGGTCAATATCTTCAAGGTCAAAGGAGGTCACGAAGGTCAAATCTGGCCAAATGTCACAATTTTGGGAATTTGATCTCTGTGACGTCACAAGTCACCAGCAATGTTTCCAAAGTTGTGTCCGGTGATGAAGATTGACATTGGCTACTGAATGGCGTTTGAATCTTCCTGATCCGACAGTTCCGAAGCCGACCTCGATTCTGGCCGCCATCTTGGATTGCAAATCCATATAACTAAAAGATGTACCGAACGATGTTTTTGTGTCAAACGATCTGCTATTGAGTTGGGTATAATGTCGCGCAAAAACCACCGCCCTGATTCGCTTCGTTTTCAAGCTATTCACGAAAAACGTGGGGCACAAAATCCCCCCCCCCCCTTCAACTGCACGTGTTAACCCGCGACTTACTGGGGCGGGCTATTTTTTGCCCCCCTCCCGTTATTTTGCAATAACTCTTAAACAAACACCGGTATCGTCACCAAGCTTGCAGTACCTTCTCTCACATCAATTCTACACATGTTGACAAAAGTACAAATATGAGGCTATGATAGGTCAGCCGGGAATGACGTCAGAGTGACGTCATGTTCTTCAGTTTTTGTTGCAAAATAATGTTTTGCGGAAAACGCTGTCAAAGGTACGATCTTTGAGATAAACTCAATTGTCTTAAACCAAATTACTGACAATAGACCGGGCTATCAAACTGCTATCTCGGATTTTTGGGTTTGTTTGAAATTCAAAATTTTGAGAAATCCAAATAAAAAAAATAAAAAAAATAAAAAACTTCAAGAAAAAATCAGAATTATCCAAAAAACGGAATATATGTGATCGAGACGTATGCGGTGAACATGTGTACCAAATGTTAAGTCGATATCTTCAACAATGACTGAGTAATGACCTTTAAATGACACAAATCGACCACCTCTCACATCATTACTATGCATAAAAACGCATTTCCATTTTTGCTTTTTACTTCTATTTATATGGAACAAACAATGTGATAAGGTCATTTTTCGCGCTCTAGACGAAAACAAACCCATAAACATGTGTTACAGCGCCTAATGACCGTAATCTGCAGTTTGACCTCGTGACCTCGGATGACCTTGACCTGACCCAAGGTCATAAACAGCTTAGAAAGGTACTTAGAAGTGTTAGACTCATGAATCATACCGATTTATCGACAGCTTATGCGTTTAATATCGCAATTTTGCGCGACAATTCCATCCATCGAGACCTTTTGACACGGTCAAACATTTTGTACTTGACCTGACCTGTGACGTCATCAGTGACCCCGAGGTCAACAATATTATGTTTCCCTCGATAAATTTCCCAGGGCTTCGATAGCCATGCCATTTGAATTTTGAATTTAAAATCATGCCGTTTGAATTTTTACATTCGGTCCAGTAGTTTCGGAGATCCGAGGGGGGCAAAAAATAGCCCCCCCCCCCCCCCCAGTAAGTCGCGTTATGAAATATACCCCAGTTACTCGCGGGGTAAGTGGTTTAGCCTATTTCAGTTTCATTGCGAATGAAAATCGGAGGCCTGTTCATGATCACCTTTGGTTCGGCGGTTTCCAGCAGGTTCTAGCCCCGCCCCTTTTATCATGCGTCATCACAAGCAGGCGTCTCTTGAACACTGAATGCCGCGACGCGTCACTTCACGTGACATTTCATCCTGCGGTTGCTTCGTACCGACCGCCGAAACCGCAGCTAACCGTAGCCGTGTGACGTTATACCGTTCTCCCCATCCCCACTTTTAGCTACTCCCCCTGCTGCCGACCACTGCTGACCGCCGAACCGCAGTCAACCGCAGGGTCCGTGGTCAGGTCTCAGGTCTTCGTGATGACCTAATATTGGCACATTTTAGACTGATTTGGTGGGTGCTTTGATTTGATAAAAGTGTTGTTGCGTGGTTTCTTTTTTGTAAATTACTGTGAGTGTGTATCACTGAAATCATGTTGTGTATTGCATGTCAGATTAGATTGAGACATACGTACAACTCCAGCCATTTTGCAATAGTGTCAATGACACTATTGCCAAATGGCTGGAGTTGTGACACTGTGGAGTTGAGACATGATACTGTGAATGTCGGTGTCATATACCATACTGATGTTGGAAAATAGGGTTGGCGCACATTTACATTGGTCATTCCTTTAGGGATCCTTTCAAGGTCAAAATGTGTCCAGACCTTTGATCTCCCCAATAATTTCCCATTGATGTTGGTAAGATCCGCCACATCATGATGAATTTGGTCTTGTTTGAATCATTAGGGAAATAGTCGAGCAAGCGATACATGTTCTGATATTGAACCAGTCAGAAGCCGAAGTTGGCAATGAACGAGCGAGCGCGAAGAAAATGTATGGTGAATTTCAACTCCATCGGGCAAGTAGTTTCTGAGATACAAAAAGGATGCGCACTTGCACACGTGCAGAAGCACCCCACCCCTGACCTGTGGGAAAGTGGCGGCTGAAAGGTCCCTAACCACGCACAAAATTTGAACACAATTGACTCAGCCGTTCCTGATATATATAATAGGGGTGTGCACGTGCGCATGTGCAGAGGCACCCTAACCATGACTTGTGGGAAAGCGGCGTCTGAGGGGTCCCGAACCACACACCAAATTTGAACACAATCGGCTCAGTCGTTGCGGAGTTATTGCGAGGAAACACCTTCCAACACCCCTCAGTCCTCACGCGGCACGCGGCACGCGCAGTGGTAGTCACCCACGTGAGTCGGCACTGGTCTCAAACAGGGTAGGTTGGATGGGGCTGATTGTCAAAAGCTTCGCCACGGGCCGGGCCGGGCCGGGCTGGGCCGGGCCGGGCCGCTCATATTCAGATTTTTACCATATACCACGGGAAGACTCATTGTAACAACTCATTTAACCCTCGGCCTACGGGGGGCTGACAGCCCCCCCCCCCCCCCTGAGTTTTTTTTTTAACAGTTGTTTACACGTGCGGCGCACCTTGCTAAAATTTTCGGTAGCTGAGTTTACAACAATCATAAGTATACTGTAAAAATGTTATTGAAATTGGTTATGTAGTTTTGGAGATAATCATGTTTTGATGAGGTCATGTTGGTGGAAAAATACAAATATTTGAAAACTGGTAGAAAAAGAGTTTTAAAGGAAATTGCAAACGCAGTTCACCAAAGATACAAAATGGCATTCTCTTTAAAATGGAAATCTTGGATTTTCCAAATGTTTTTCTTTAATCCCTAAAATTGAAAAAAACTGTTTTTGTTGGGGGGAAAATCCCCACAAAATCAAAATATCCAAACATGTTAGAAAACCCGGAATATATGTGAGAGAAATAAGTATGGACAATACCCACACCAAAATTTCTAAGAAATATCTTCATTTTTGACTGGGTGATGGCTCACTAAGTGTAAGAAACTGATGACGTCATTTTTTATAACTTTTTTTGACTTCTTTTGACAAGATACGAACAAATAATTACCTTTTATGTTTTTCTAAGCCAAAACTGGTCTAGGAAAATGCATTTTTATTTACATTTATCAATTTCTAATTTTGAGGTTTTTTGAAGAGCAAAATCGCTGTTCTGGACGTGGTAAATCCGAGGTCATTCACTTGACCTGGAAGGTCACCCGTTGACCTGAAGCCTAAAAATCGCAACCTCTTAGATTCCTCTCATGACAGGCAACATTCTGGTTCTTACCGCATTGCTCTAAGTTGCTTGGTTTGGAAGTTAACAAGGGGGCCTGTCAGCCCACCCCCCGTAGGGCAAAGGTGAAAAAGCTCCCGTAGGGCGAGGGTTAACCCTCGCCCGTGCAGCGTCCGATCAGCGCGTGACCGTGCATGGGGGGGGGGGTACAACTCCCTAGCGTTTCGCTCTTAATTGGGCTATAGTTTTGATTAAAAAATAAGCGTGTTGTTTGTCACGGGAGGAAGCCATTGATATCCAATTTTAAGGTCTCTGAAGACATGTCAATGACCCAAAATTCAACCAAATTGTAAATGCGTATAAATTAAATTTAATCGAGCTAGAATCGCGAATGGGCATATCATTATGTTAAATGGGTGCCAAATTTGAAATCAGCGTCTCAAAATGTACTAGAAACTGCCAAATCTCAAAAAGGTCATGTCAGGTCATGTCAGGTCATTTGAGGCCAGTGACTTCAGTTGACCTGTTGGGGCGCATGACCCCACTGGAACATATGATTATGTAAAATGGATCCCATATTTGAAATAAGCGTCACAAAATGTCCTAGAAACTGCCAGAAGCCAAAAAAGTAATATGAGGTCATCGGAGGTCAATGACCTCTGTTGACCTCTGAAAAGGTCAATCGAGGTCACAATCTCAATGGAAACCACAACTGTGACCTGGAAGCACCTGTGCATATGTTCCTGTACAAAAAAAAATACTATGAAACTGCACAAGTTACAAGGATAAATACTACGGGACGCCAGTTGCGCCTGACATGACCTTGAAAACAGGTCAAAAGTCACGGGCCATCTAACCTACAAGTTAACAAATTTTTGAATATGTATCAAATTGTTCACAAATAGGGTACTGAAAGTTTCATCGCAATCGCTTGATATTTACGCGAGTTATTCCTGAAAAACCGAGGGTGGCGGCATCAACCCCCTGCACCGGCGAGGGTTAACCAGCGCCGTGCCGGGGGTGGGCGTTTAGACGCCCCCTAAGGTTTTTAGAGGATAGCGATTTAACGGGGTCGCGCAGCGCCGCCGTTTTTGGCACAGCTGTTGAGGCATGAATTGCCCAGATATTGTAAAATTTTGACCACGGGTCATCTCAGGTCAGGTCACCATACCAGGTCACGTGACCCCACCTCCAAAAAAGTGTACGGTCGTCTCACAGCCACAGTTTTTGGCCGATCGATGTTATCCCTACAGGATTTCATAAGGACAATGGTACCTACAATTCTTTTATCTCGGATTTTCGATATCGGTGACCTAAGGTCGGGTCAATTTCGTGACCTCCCCATTATAAGTCAACGGGGAAATATTCAAATGTTTCCTATTCTGAGGATACGCATGATATCAGCCCATATACTTCTGGATCATGTTATCATATGGCATTCTTGAAGACCCAGCTGCAATTTGGGTTCAGTGACCCTTACAGGGTCAGTTGAGGTCATCCGAGGTCACCAACATTTTTTTTTGTCAATACCTCTCGATAAAATCAAGATAGAGACGTGAAACTGGCACCAATGTGTTTGTCTCGACGAGCCACGTCTCCCAATGTGTAACATGATATAATTGGGTCACCACTTGACCTTGACCTGAGATTTAAAAAAATAGGTTGACCTAACCTGGTCATCATGAACATGATTCGAAGCGCCTTGATAATACAAACACGAAGGCGTCACAATTATTGCCGTATCTTTATTAGGTAAAATATAGTTGTGAAAACTGTTTAGCTAAGAAATAGCCTTTTTGACATTTGATGAGCTCTGGAGCCTAAGCTGTTGATCTTAGCTCATATCCGAGGACCCTTACCGATTGCATTTTCAATAGCGTTGCATTGCTTTTTCCGTTTTTCTTATATATCATAGTTCCTGTGATATCTGGGATTTTCTGGAGCAAAGTCCTAAAACTGGAAAGTTTGACTCTTGATGACCTCTGGTGACCTCAATATTGACCCGAGAAAACAAAAATGCCTGAAAAGCTTCAAAATGCATTTTGACGAGCTTTCGAACGGTGTTTTCTGTTTTTGCCTACGTTATATAGGAGCCGAGTTAAAGGGGCGTCGAAACGCCCCCCCCCCCCCCGGCACGGCGAAGGTGGCGCCGGGCACCGGCACGGCGCGGGATAAGGTGATTTCAAACAACCCAAACTTATGATATTTAGGTATTTAATTTGCCACTCATGAGCCATGCTATGCATTTTTATGTGCTGTATATCAATGCCTTGTATTTGTTGTTTACATTGTCTTATCTCTCTTTTTTAAAGGAAATGACCTGTAAAACATTGGTAGAGCCCATACAGGCATTGGTGAGGCCCAAATGAACATTGGTAGGGCTTGGGTCCTACCAGGCCTATAGAAAACGACCCCCCTGATAGTAATGCTGTGAAAGGTGATCGATTTTTGTCATTTAAAGGTCATAAGTCACAAATAACCCAGTTTTTGGATAATTCGGATTTTTTTTGGGAAAATTTGGTAAGCAAAATTTATTTGGATTTCTAAAAAAATTGAATAAAAAAAACCCAAAATCCGAGATGGCAGTTTGATAGCCCGGTCTAATGTCAGTAATTTGATTTAAGATAATTTAATTTATCTCAAACATTGTACCTTTAACAGCGTTTTCCGCAAACCATTATTTTGAAACAAAAACCTAAGAGCATGACGTCACTCTTACGTCATTCCCGGTTGACCTATCATAACCTCATCTTTTTCCTTTGGCCAACATATGTAGAATTGATGTGAGCGAAGGTACTGTAAGATTTCTGACGATACTCGTGATGGTTTAAGAGTTATTGCAAAATAACGGGGTGGGGGCAAAAAATAAGTCACGGGTTAATTAATAACAACATTTTCCTGCAAAAATGGAAAATTATCTTATGCTTACTCATTTGCAGTTTTTCTTTTCGAAAAGCAAAATTATACATGTATTTAAAAACAAAACAAAATGAGTGGATTTATTTTGAAAGCACTCTCACATGTAGGTATGTCGTCCGTCAGTAGCACGCATTTTCGTCAGTAGCACGTATATTTGAGTGCGGAGGTAGGCCGTCACTGGCCGGAGAGCCCAGACTGGCCGGAGGGCCGGAGAGCCCGTCACTGCCCGGATGGGCGTCACTGGCCGAAGGGGCGTAGTCACTGACCAGAGGGCAGGAGTGCCGACACTGGCAGGAGTGCCATCCCTGGCAGGGGCGGATCTAGCCTTGTTTTTTGGGGGAGGGGGGAATCCAGTGGTGTATTTCCCCCAAACAAAATGTTGAGGGGCTAGCAATTAGGTACCGCCAAGAGACTCTGCCAGACACTTAATTAATTCATTTTCCATTTTTAAAATTTTATAATCAATTGCAAATTTTGTGTCATGCCGCAAAGCGGTGCGAAATTGTCAAGTTTTTCACTGTATTCATAGCTGGATTTTGACTGCTGCATAGACAATATTTACAACTGTACGTCCGACCGTTGGGGGATCATAGTTTCAGGGCCTTGGGGGAGAGGGGGGCATGGCCCCTCCCCCCCCCCCCCCCCCCCCCCCCCCCCCCCCCCCCCCCCCCCCCTGGGCCCGCCCCTGATCACTGGCCAGATGGGCGCCGTAACTAGCCGAAGGAGCGCCGTCACTGGCCAGAGGAGCGCCGTCATTAGCCAGAGAAGTACCGTCACTGGCCAGATGGGCGCCGTCATTAGACAGAGGTGTGCCGTCACTGGCCGGAGGGGCGCCGTCACTAACCGAAGGGGCGCCGCCGAAGGGGCACCGTCACCGGCCGAAGGGGATCTGTCACTGGCCGAAGGGGCGCCGTCACTGGCCGAAGGGGCGCCGTCACTGGCCGGAAGAGCGCCGTCACTGGACGGAGGGGCACCGTCACTGGCGGAAGGGCATCGTCACTGGCCAAAGGGGTGCCGTCACTAGCCGAATGGTGACTCCTTGTCTGAGGGTGGCGCCCGTCGCCCGTCGTGTAGAACGCCAACCGGCGCACAGTGGGCGATAACGGCCTGCTAGCGCGACATGGAGTGAACAATACAAATTCAAAAATGACTATTTTATACGGCTCATTTTCAAGAAAAATGTCCATAACATGAAAGTATAACACCGATTCGCCAATAAATTTGTTTATTTGTTTGCACCATGTCTTCAAACACACACTACTGTTCAGCCACCGATATTGCTATGGCGCGCCTCATTCTCATCGCATGGATATATGCTAATGTGAGAGGCGAAGCACGTTTCGTAGTGGCTTTTTGGTATATTGTCTTGAAAGTGCAAATCATCAGCAGCCCGAAATACCTATATATGACCTTTTCATGTGAATTAACAATTTTATATTCTAACATTAAGTGAGGTACGTTATTTGAAGTGGCTGACCAACAGGATCAAAACTTGAGTTAATCCTACAATTTTCATGTCATGGTTCTTCGCTTTGATGAAACATTTTTCTGCCTCGTTAGAGTTTATACTTTGTGCCTATTAAAATAAGCCTTGCGCATATTTACGCTTTTTATTTTGGAGCTTATTTTATAATGTACATCACTATTAACTCTGCGTCATTGCACTGCCCGGATCTCTGCTGTCCCTAGTTAACTGGCTGTACAAAGGCCATTTTCTAAAGATAAAAGTATACAGATATTAAATGACTACAGAATGGTTATCTCGGATTTTTGACATTTTTGCTTTTTGACCCCCCAATTTTTTTTTTAAAGATGCCCTTAAAATCAAACTTTTCAAACATTTTCCAAAAACCGGAATACATGTTGGAGAACCACATATGATGAATACACAAACCAAATTTCAAAGCAATATATTTGTTTTTTATTGACTTATGACTCCCTAAGTAAGAGTAACTCATGACGTCATATTTGTTATTGCGTTTTTGGCATTTATTGACCTAATACAGACAAATAAATGCCAGCACTGTATTTTTTAGACAAAACCAGTCTAGAAACATGCCTTTTGTGTTGCTATTTATCAATTTCAAATTTTGACCTTATGTAACCTGACCTTGATCTGAGCTGAGCTTGACACTACAATCACTTAAATGAGGTCAGATGGTAAAATGAATATCACTATCGAATTATACGTTTATAATAGCCCATACAACATGTGTCGCATGACTTTCGTAGATTTTCTGCGCATAGTGACCTTTTGTGACCTGCCCTTGACCTTAACCTTTGCCAAGAATCTCACTTT